>SJJU01005571.1:0-21053 GCA_012932125.1 Conopomorpha cramerella | reverse complement strand
ATTATAAATTTGAGATTTCAGTTTTGAAGATGATAAAATTTTTGTTATACTTACCATATTATATCATTTAAACATTTAATAATTATATCAAGTTATTTTCAGGCCTTTCTGGTGTACGCTGGTGGGTTGTTTGCAAACAGTGGAAATTACAAAGGATTTGGTGACACAAAGTTCATCCCTAATTTGTCATCGGAAGCTTTTGAACTTATTTTAAAAGCTTCCAAGGCTTATGAGAATGACAGCACCCACATAACAAAGCTTTGGGAAAATACCAAGAAAGCCATTTACAGTATAGCTCCTAGACTTACCAGTTTGGGCCTCTCTGATAAGGTAAATTAAAAACATATGTAGATTATATATATAGATTTGCTATGTGCAAAGAGTATCATCAAAATCATCATCAGCCACAAGATGTCCACGGCTAGATAAGTCTATAAGAGAGATTTTTAAATATCTTTTATCCAAAGATTTTTAATAATTATGATAATTCCTACAGTAATAATATTAATATTACATAATCACTTAGTATAAAACAAAACACTTCCCGCTGTCTGTCTCAATGTTTGCCTGTATCTTTAAAACTACGCAATGGATTTTGATGAGTCCATATAGAGTGATTTCAGAGGAAGCTTTATATGCATAATGCATAATATATCAGCAATGCACACGCGAAACCGGTGCGAGCCGCTTTTAATATGATAATTAAAAAATAATATGTTTTTTCAGGGTGTGACAACTTATTTCTCAAGCAATTGCACTAAAGAAGACTCGGATCTGGTAAATGATTGGATGAAAACCAAGCGACTGGAGGCTTACATTTGCAGAACTTTCAAAACTGTAGGAGATGATGGCTGTAAGTTTATACTATGTTTTTAGTACTATCGACAATATACAATTTTTTTGATGTTGTTTTTATGACTACATAAGAAATAAGTATATTTATTTTTGTTTCGATATGTGCAAATTTTTTCATGAATATTTTAATTAAAAAAGCCTCTTCATATAATGTGGCAATCAGCTGATCAATAAGTTTGATTGAAGAGATGAGATTATATTTTTCGATTTTGACATAGCTTAGATTCATGAGCAGTGACTTCGGTTTTCATCAACTTTTTTGATTCAATGTTGTACATGCATTGCATGCATTACATAGCAATGTACACATTTGATTTTAATTTAAATACAAATAGACTACAACCCAGTGGCGTGCACTGGCTTTTACGACAAGGTAGGCAGTAATCCCCAAGGATTGATACCAATGTATAGGTAACTTGTCTTTACGAAATATAGGTACCCTACCTAATCTACTCACGAACAAAACATAGGACCTTCGTTAGCCTATGTCGTGAGTACAACAAAAAAAGATCTAGCAATAACTCTATTAGGTCAGGTAGCCAAAATACTAAGGTAGGCAGTGTCTTTTTGTCTATATGGTGTGCACGCCACTGCTACAACCCCTCTACAAATAGATTACATTCAACTTCATAAAATGTAATTTCAGTACCTCTATACACGATCCACCTCGCGAGTGTGGAATCGTCACCAAACTCAAAGATCACCGTGGAGAAGGAGCTGTACAAGAGCGCCTACTTCCAAGTGACGCGGGGAGACTACGCACCCCTTCTCAGACTGGTCAATGAGAATCTCACGGAAGCGGTTAAGTATGCGGCCAACGACAACGAAGCCAACATGCTGCGTCATTACGTCAACAGCTTCAGGGAAGGAAGCTTGGATGAGCATAAAGAAGGAAGCCGTTACTGGATCAAGGATAAGGGACCGATTATTGAGACGTAAGTTTTGGTTACTGTACTAGCTCATTCTAGTATTGCTGTGGGTATATATTGTAGACATACTATGAGAACTAAAAGTTAATTTTGTCTTGCCACTTCGCCCTTGTCCTTATAATTTTTCTCAAGTTAATTTCGGCACTTTTGTCCTATACATGTATCGTTATAGTAAAAAATACACTTCACGCCTTTTAATCCCAAAGCGGGGTAGGCAGAGACACTTGCTAAGCAAGTGCACAGGGTGCACCAAGCGCATTTAACCCAACGTGACGGGGTGAGCCCATCGCCGTTATAAGGTTCACACACCCTGTAATCCCAAAGCGGGGTAGGCAGAGGCACTTGCCCACGGTTCACCGAGCGTATTTAACTCAACGCAACAGGGGGTGAGCCCATCGCCGTTATAGGGTTCACACACCTTGTGGTGTGCGGGTTTCATCACGATGTTGTCCTTCACCGTACGAGCGTTGCCTTGCGTACATAGGCTTTGAAAGAGAGCCCCATTGGTACATGTCCAGTAGCCGGACTCGAACCCGCGACCTCCCGGTTGCAAGTCAAGTATCCGACCAACTGGACCACAGACGCTCGTTATAGTATTCGCGTCCCATACACTCAATTCGAAATCCACCATTCCTCAGGTACCAGGGCTTCATAGAGACGTACCGCGACCCGAGCGGCCAGCGCGGCGAGTTTGAAGGCTTTGTAGCCATGGTCAACAAGGTCATGTCTAAAAAGTTCGGCGATTTGGTCGATGGTGCTGAACGGTTCATAAAACTGTTGCCTTGGGGCGAGGATCTCGAAAAGGACACGTTCTTGAGGCCGGATTTCACCAGTTTAGACGTCGTCACTTTCTCTGGCAGCGGTATTCCGGCCGGGATCAATATACCTAACTGTGAGTATTGTTTAGTGTTGCTACATAATAAAATTTATAAATGGTACTGCCATATTGTTAAAATATGTATTGAAGATTTTCAAAGACAATATACCTCCACGTGCTACGATCCCTACGCACTAATAACACTCTGTAACTGTTTGCAGACGACGAGATCCGCCAAAACGAGGGGTTCAAGAACGTGTCCCTGGGCAACGTGATCCCCGCCGCGTACAAGGAGTCAGTGATCCCCTTCCTCAGCGAGGAGGATAAGGCGCTTCTTGACAAGTACCGTGTCGCCGCTTTTGAAGTAAGATACGCTAACGGGGAACAAAACTCATCAACTATTCTCTAATTTCTATTTCACTGCCGTGTAATTTTCATTATGTCTCGCTCACTGTCATTACTGTCAATGTCAATGTGACATTCCAGGTTTCACCAACCATTGGAAGATGAAATCAGAGTTTATCCAAAAAAACTGGATTGAGTCACTATAAGTTCGTTTGTAAGATTGCTTCACTTTCATTGTACAAGCGTATGTACCGCTAACTGCTGTAGAGGTCGCTAAATGGATTAATGTTTTTTTTTCTTGAGATTCGATTCGGTTTATTGGTTTTCATAAGTACCAAGCTAATTATGTTTTATAAACATCTTTTGTGTTTGTGTACATGCATAAATAATAGTATTATTACAGGATACTATTTGCCTCTTGAAGTACCTACTTAATCATTTCTTTGTAAAAAAAAGATTGGAATGCAATAATATCATAGTCGAAGTATTGATGTTGTTTCATCTAATTTCATTTAATAAAATTGAGAATTATGCTAGAAAAACAATTCGTTTAAAGGTCCAACTCGATAATACTTTAAAAACGCGTCTAATCAGAAGCCCATTCAACAAGTCGCAGTATGTTTTGACCTTCTTTCTGATCGAATTAATTAGGTTAACATATTACAATTGTATCACAGTACATTATGCCAAACCACCTAATATTTCCTATTTATTGTTTTATTATATCTATCTATTGTTGTTTCATTTTATAATGAAAAAAATTTATACTTTTTATTTTAATTTGGCTGCTTGTCCTGATTTGTACATTTTTGTCAGCAACATTCCGCATTGGGCATCCTGTAATGTAATAAAGCTTGTAAATAACTTTTCAAAAATATGTAAAAGTAAAACAAACGTATCTCGTCATAAATATGAATCAACCGATGATTTTTTCAGGTGCAAGTAGGCCTCCACGAGTTGCTCGGCCACGGGAGCGGAAAACTCTTGAGGAAAAATGCCGATGGCACATTCAACTTTGATAAAGAGAAAGTAAAGAACCCGCTCACCGGTAAGTTATCTACAGTGTTTTTTTTTTATAAATATTTCACAACAACACACACGTTGCCTTCATCCCATGTTAAGTAGCTAAAGCACTTGTGTTATGTATGTCCTTCTGAGGCGACCTCACTACTCACCCGGCCCATTTACATCACCCATATCTTTCACGACTCTTTCGTCAATCGACTTTCATCCATTCTCTCCATATGCCAAACCACATAAGTAGCTAAAGAACTTGTGTTATGGAAATCAGACAACGAGATATATTTACTTATATATCTTTTTTTTCTTCATCTAAATAAATACTAATATAAATAAAACACCCAGACACATCCAACAAGTACTTAAAAGCTCATCACCTAAGCACCTGTCAGCGGTGGGAATCGAACCCACGACCCTACGGAGCAAAGTGTTAAGCGGTCAAAGTGTTACTAGTTAAGTCGACCTATCCCCGCTAAACGCTAATAGTAGACATCATTTCTGACCGATTATTCTACGGGACCTCCTACTCTGAACATAAGCCTTTTCGGGATATTCGACTTTGAAACATTTTACTAAAATTATAGGTAAGGCAATTGAGGCTTGGTACAACGAGGGCGAGACATACGACGGCAAGTTTACGACCCTCGGCTCGGCGTTCGAGGAGTGCAGGGCTGAGGCTGTGGGACTCTACCTGTCGCTCGTACCTGAAATACTCAAGTGAGTCAGTTTTCCAATCGTAATCTGTCATTAACCCTTAATCAAACTAGTATATTCCAACTTGAGCAACACATACTTTGAACCTTATTGAATGTCTTCACTGGAATTACCTAAAAATTTCAGAGAAGTTATCACACAATAATCACATTAGGTATATAATACTACAGGACACATACAAAACACCTATTTAAACATTGAACAATATTTTCACATTGTACTTAAAAGCTACATTTTATGATAAATATCACCCGGGTTTATGCGATGGAGTCGGTAATTAGAATAACGAACGTCAATAGAGTCTAAAATCCATCAGATAAACACCTAACCTTGTCTGATTAAGGGTTAAATCTATAGCTGTCACTTTTTGACAGGAAAAGTAAGGAATAAAAGACAATAGTTTTAATGCCAGGTATAGTCTAATGAGTGTGAAACTGGGAGTTTTTCAGGAAGTTTTTGAAAATGTTAATTAGGAAACCGTTTGACGACCACCCTCTCTGGTAATTTGTAGAGATAATATGCCCTTAGCCAAATTTTGTCGCTGGCTTCGGCACGGGAAGGAAAAATTCCACTACGAACCTGATTACGAAGTAAATAACACGGCTTCGAAATAGAACTAAGGGGTACTAACAGTGTAATACGATGGATCACGCTAAGTGTCTACCCGTGATTAGAATAGGCCCAGATTGTACTGCGCAGGAGAAAAGCCAGTCATTCCACAATAGTACGGTAAAAGGTCACATGGGATAGCAAACAAATATGTTTTTTTTTGTGGTATCAGATGCATTACATCTGGGCCAATACTAATACCAATTTTTGGCTGAAAACCAGCGCTCCGGGTGCGAACCCTACTTAACTTATGCTGAGTCAGGTGTCATATAACTGCGATAGAAACATGAGTGTTAGCTGTATTCTTAAATACCTACTATAATTGTTAATGTTCGGTGTTTTCTTTTTTTCGTATATTTTATTTTAATTTTTTTTTTCAACAAACAGACTTACACATAAGTACAATAAATCACAAAGAATCTATTGGGCGTAAGCCCCATGACGCTATCCACATGTAAGAATTAGTGAACTTAAATAATAGTAAAGAAGAGGAGACAGGTATTAAGGAGGGAAAAGGGAGGGGAGGGGAAAGAGATTTTCTTTTGGATGAATTCTAGACGTGGCATACATTTTGTTTGTAGAAAATTAATTATAAAGATATTACATTTTCAAGAATTTTAATAAATTATAGGTATAGTACTTATAATATATATAAATAGGTTAGATATTAAATAACTGTTACCGTACTGCTGTTCGTAACGTTTTTAAGGAGATCATGAGTTTATTAAATTGGCAGATGGTGGTTGAGAATAAATATATTGTGTTTCTGTTGTTCCTTAAATCTTTCATAAACTATTATTTTAAAAGAGAAGGTGCTGGAGCGGGTTTATTTAAATTTATTATATCTCTTTCGTTATGTTCAACCAGAATCTTCGGCTACGAAGGTCAGGAAGCGGAGGATGTGATCTACGTGAACTGGCTGAGCCTGTTATGGAACGGCGCAGCGAAGGCAACTGAAATGTATCAACCCTCCACGCAGACGTGGCTTCAGGTACTTTACTGTGCTGTGTGCGGGGGCCACACATTAGCACAATTGGCTTATTAAGTTCTACTCTTGGATCCGAAACTTCTATATGTAGATAATTATTGGACATTGACGTGGATATAATAATAAAAAAATCTAGACATTAGAAAATGCCATGTGTGTAAGCACGTTTGCGGCTTCTCACTTGCCAAGGGCTACTAGAGCCCCCCGTCCGGCGGGAGTGGGCAGCGCTCAAAAGCATGCTAAATTCTCGGTTCTAAAAGGCTTTTGTTTGTGCCTTTTGCGGTGGAGGTGAGCGGAGCATAGTGTGGCGAAGCGTGGGATTTTGTGCGGTGCATAGGTCGTCGCTTGGGGGACTTTGGGTCGGACTCGCGCTCGGTTTTGTATCTGATGCAAATAATCTCCATAGCCATCCAAAGGGGTAATGCTGCCAGTGGGCACTTTCGAAAAGGACACACGTGGCATTTAAGAACATTTAAATATCATTGTAAAATTGTTCTAGACTTTAACTTTATACTTTTAATATTAGAAAATAAGCCATAAGAAAAAACCATTTTCCTTTTATGAAATTTAAAAAAATACACATTATTCCGTTGATATATTGCCTTCACCTTAGAATAATACCGCCTTTAACCCATTAATGCCCAGATTAATACTAATTCTTTACTTGGTTTTGACTTTTATTGACAAGTAATAGAGTTTAAAATAACTTGTCAGTCCTCGAGTACAGTGGGTGCTAATGGGTTAATTCGTTGGATCCACGAATTTCTGGACTATCCCGTAATCTATACCTCACATTTTTCGAGGTGAGTATTTCCCCGGTGCACTATACTACATGTAAACCCCTGGGCTCGCAGGCGCACGCGCGGGCGCGCTTCGTCCTGATGCGTCTGTTGCAGCTGGAGGGCGGCGGCTTGCTCCACGTCACCGAGACTGTACCCGGACAGCACTTGTTGCTCACATTGGACAGGACTAAACTGCACACGGAAGGGAAGAAGGTTATCGGTTAGTTCAACTCCAGTATATCTCGACTTTTGTTCATCGACGAAGGAGTGAGGTGGATTAGTGATCAGTTTACGTAATTTACAGTTTTCTCTCCCGGCAGTCGACGTGGTGGCAAAAAAAATATACGAGAGCGTTAAATTTTGTTTTTTTGATACAGTTTTTTCTAATTCAACATTAATGCATTTCTCTTTATAGAGGGTTACACCATACAGAGCGTGCGTTCAGGGAAATGAATCTGTGCTCATTTTATACATGAAACGTTAAAATAACTGTCTGAAAAACAGTTTCATTTTATCTCGTGACCTATAAAGTTATGATGAAACCCCACATTCCAACGCTATAGGCGACTGTTATATGCCCATAAAAATACTTGAGAAATTACCAAGATAGATCCACCAATACTTAAGGCAACATATTCCCCAGGCGAGTTCCTAGTGAAGCTTCAAACGCTGAAGGCGACGGGCGACGCGGCGGGCGCGGAGCAGCTGTTCGCGCGCTACAGCGCACTCGACGGCGACTGGGGCAAGTGGCGCGACATCGTGCTCTTGCACAAACAGCCTAGGAACATATTCGTCCAGGCCAACACGTTTGTCAAAGGTTTGTTGGCAATGTACTTAAACTGAGCTGGTTACATATTAAAACACTACAGTTCAATATTGACTATCATCATCAGCTCATACTTGTCCACTGCTGGACAGAGGCCTCTGCAATTGCACGCCACTGTGATCTGTTTTCGGCTTCTCGCATCCAGCTTCTGCCAGCCATCTTGCGTATATCATCCGTTCACCTTGCCCGAGGGCGTCGTACACTCCGTTTGCCGGGACGCTGTCTCCACTCAAGAACTTCTTTGCCCCAACGGTCATCGGTTTTACGGCTATGGTGTGCCGGCCATATTAGCCGTAGAATATAGACTATGGTATTGTTAAATTAAGCGATCTACATACAACTGACCCGCACTACTTAGACAAAATACCATAACATCATGAATATTAGCCATCATTAAGTTATTCTAAAGGCCAATTATCAACCTAGAAGAGACTTAAGTAATTATAAAAACAAATTTTAAAAATCTATAATCCTTTGGTTAGAAGTTGCGATGAGCGACAATCTCGGTAGAGTTCGCATTTTACCATCAACCCGCGTTAACCCAAGAAATTAGTTAACGCGGGTTGATAGTAAAACGCGAACTGACCGCCCACTCGATATGCAGATATAAGAATACTCGGCTAGCGCGCTATCTGCTGACTAGGCCTAGTCGGGATCAATATACTTCGTACAGTCACTGTACTTCAAAAACTTTATAAACCCATTTGTCATGTCCAGGTGACGACGTGGAACTAAAGCGCTATCCGGCGAGTGCGGAGGGCATGGTGCAGTCGTGGGTGGAACGCTTCCCCACCACCGACGTCGACGACATTCTAGAACAACTGTCGCTGGCTGACGACCATCATTTCGCCGATCTGAAGCCCCTCCTAGCCTAATCACAATATTCCAATCCATACAGTCAACTTGAGTAACTTTGGTTACCGACATTGGAATAATATATATATTTTATATAACATTGTCGTATTTTTACAATTATGCATGCACCTTTCATACATTCGGATCATTATTTTAATGGTTTTTTTTTTACTAACCACCGAACTTGAGTTGCTCAGGATGACTACGTATAAAATAATTATACTGAGAAATAAATAAAATAAATATGTACTGTATCTGGCATTTTTGTTATTGCATCCCATTCTATATACCATCAATATCTCTTAACGGTGGTCACTACAATTACAACTATACACTAGCAATTTGTTCATGTATGTCTCAAGAGTTAAGGATATAAGTGATGTAGAAGTCTTATTTTGTTTGATGAGTGCACACATTTATAAACAAAACACAAATACACTCCACGAATTTTAATCCTAAGCAAATGCCCACGGTTCACCAAGCATCTAACCCAAAATGACGTGAAATTCTTTTATGAAAATAGTACGTAGTAGTAACGTACGTAGTAGTTTATAAATACTGTCGATACAGATGATTTATTCGCATTTCATCTACTTTCGTATATTTTACTCTTTTCAAAAATTCACTTTTTGTAGCAACACATACTATTCTAGGCACTCGGTAGTCATTCGCATTTCATACACTTTTTGTAAGGTAACTGACAGTAATGATTGGTTCACTATCTCTTCGAGTGTACGAAACGCGTGTGTAAAAGACGTGTATGAGATGCTATAAATTACATTCGATTTTAGAATAGTATCAAATGTGCGAAAGTAGATGAAATGCGAATAAATCGTCCAGCAGCCTTAGCAAACGCGTCAAGAAAGACACGACATAGAACAAATACGCGTTGTGATTGGCTGCTATGTCACACACCGTGCGACTCGGTTTCCTTCAACCAATCGCAGCGCCTGATATGTCTCGTCATGTCGTTCTTGGATCGCTTTGTGGGGCAGTTTTTATAATATCGGTACTTAGGACTCTGCCACTGTTTCTGCGTAAGAATGCATCTCCTAACCTGCGTTCAGCCCTTTAACCGCCATACGATGGACGCACAAACTTTAGTATTTCAACAGATATTGCAACTGTCGATTTCACATTTACCAAAGCTGGGCAGCCTCCCGCACCACTGTGTGAAGTCCTCTTAACTTCAGTTCTTGTCTTTGAGAAGTTAAGAGTATAACTAACTTCGTAAAATTATGAGTAACGTTTAGGAGTTCACATTATGGGAAATAGTGACAGTTGATGGCAGTGGCCGTTTCATCTGAGTAGACGTCAAACCCCGAAACTCCAGTCCAGTGCCATGTACTGGATGAAGTTCTATTTCTACTTTTCTTTCTAGTAAAGTATTAGCTTTTGAAGGATACTTTTTATAAACGATGAACCATGATATAAACAGGTAAACCCTTCCTGTTTATATATATCCCCTTCAAAATGACTAATCAGAACTATTTGACAAACATGGCAATGGAGAAAAAGTTTTTTTCACCACATTGTCTTTAAAAATAAAGAAAAAAACTCACATTTTCAACTATATAATTTATTCACATTCAATACAAAACGCGTGTGATAGTAATTTTAATATTCGTCGTAACGATCACAGTATCGGCTTAAATATTCACAGTAGGCAACTATGACTAACAAAAAATATTAAAAATCACCACACACAAATAAATAAATCCAATGCTAAAATTAATAAATAAGATCTCGACTTTAATAATAATAGTATAAAATTAAGTGAAAAAAAAAGTTATTGCTTATAAAACACTTGTTATGTCGAACTAACCGTTCATTAACGATTGTCAGAGAGAGATGGCAACAAACACATGACACAGAAATAAAATCATCTCAAAACACAATGGTAGGTAGTTAGGATTTCTGTTCCTATATGCAAATACTGTGAACTCAAACTAATCCTATAGTGTACACATTTGGTGTAGGAGATTCTATAACACTTTCATCTAAAAATCTAAATAAATCATTTATCTAAGCACCATTCTATTCCATATCAGTAGGTATGCGACTTATAAGATATACGACACTACTTCAAATCTGAATGCGTCATGTCAAAAAACAAACCGTCATATTATAATATACCACATACATTCAGATGTTTGTCAGAAAAAAGATTTGTGCGCGCGCGCACATGTACGCACTCCAATAAAACCGGCACACCTCAGTAAATATTAAATTATATAAAATTCAGTTAAACATAGATTTATGTTTATTCTGCACATGTCATCATAAAAGGCACAAAAATTTGTATTGTATAACAATTTGGCAATAAATATACATATAAGTATACTACAATTAAACATTTTATTGCAAATTATATAATATATTATGTATATAAGTGTCAAATACACTGTCATAAGATGCATTAAGTTACAAATTAAGTTCTTTATTTCAAAGTGGAGTTGTTACTTGAGCAGGGCGTTGCCGTTAGACTCAGTTGGCATTAGGGGAAGATTAGTCATTAAACTAGACTCTTTATTAAGTAGGAATGGCCGAACAAATAAGAAAAAACAAAAGGGCTAAGTCCTAACAAACTCGCGACACCTAAACATACTATTTGTAGTCGTTTCATTTTCATTTTACTTTCAAAGAAGCTACAGGGTTTGAAACTATACTTCAGTTTTTTCAAGAAATGCTTCAAAATCACAAAGGTCCCGCGCTGTCCGGGGCGTCGTCAATGGTTCTTCTCAGTCAACTTTTTCAGAGCATTCTGTACTGTTTCCTTCGCTTTTAGGTGGGATATCGGATCTGCAAAAGACGGGATGACAATGTAGCACATTACAAAAAAAACACTTTACACACATATATATACTTACAAATTACTTCCCGAGTAATAATGTAATGGGTCTGCGAATAGGTAATATAAACGCAAATAGTTACAATTAATCAATATTGGACAAAGTTTTACAAACAATAAATAAACGTAATACTCTAAACTCAGAAACAAAGCATTAGTGCTATAAAAACCCTAATTTGTAAGCATAAAGCGTGCAAATTCAAATCATATTAAAAGTTTCTCACTTCGGGAAATGTTACTAATAGGTATTATTTACGGATAGTACAGAATGATACACACCTAATAACAGGGTCCTCTGATTCGCCAGATTTTGTCGCAGCCATGGCCATTTTCTTTCGCTGTCTTATTTTTTCTAGAATGTTCTCTGGGCTCGGTTCTTTCTCGCTTTCTTTGAGTATAATGGCTGAGTTTCTAGTCCGCTTGGGGCGGTACGTGGCGTAGCTGCCAGGCGAGTACATTGAGATTGTTCGGTTGTACTTGTGAGGTTCTCTCAAATGTCCAAGAGAGTCGTTCGCTCCGTCCGGGTCATCGAGTAACGACATCGTCCTGATGTACCTATGAGCCCCATACGTTGCTGGGTCATAATCTAAGTAACTTCTGCCAGTATACTTCCTAAGATCTTTCCTATCTAGCGATCGATACGCGTCAACTTTGTCATTCATTCCGTAGTGATCGTACCGGCTAGACCTGGGAGTGCCAGAGAGTTCGGTGAGGAGTGTTCTGTATCGTTCCGTGGAGGGCGAGAGGTCGGCGGCGGGCGACAGGCCGGGGGACAGGTCGTACGACTGCGTCGATGGGGACAAGTCGTACTTGGCAGGTTCTGAGGGCTGACCGTGGAGACGAGCCACTGGATCGTACTCTGCAGCACCGGGACCTACGAGATTACTCTTTCGTCTGTGCTTTTTTTCGTTGAACCTAGTGTAAAAGCTTTTGCGACGAATTCTTTCAATAACGTCCTCTTTTTCGGGGGTGGTGGGTTCGTGTTCGCGGTATGGGTGGTGCGGGGAAGGTTCCACGTTGTTTATAGGGCTACTGTCGTTGACTTTCAGACTTATTATGTGTTCTGGTTTTACGTCAGCATTGGAAAAGCTAGATCGACTTCTCGACCGACTCTTGCATCTAAATGAACCGTCAACATTTCCGTTACCTTCGCAAATTCCATTTTTTTCTAAGTTTTCTTTATGTTCAGTCTCTTTGTTAACGGAATAACTAATTTGCGGTTCTATCACAGGATCAGAAGGAACAACTTTTTTAACTCTCGGAAGTCGGGAAAAATCTAATTTCAAACTATTTCTTTTTGTGTCCTCTTTCCGAGTTGTGGTTTGGTCTGACGAGTCGGTGGTAAGAGCCGATTGCGCCGCGGCAACGCTATCGCTCGCCGTTCGACTGTACTTACTTCTTCGGCCCAAACCGTTCAGTAGCAAGGAAGTGGGTCGCTTAGGCTTTTCTTTGTCAACCTCTGTAGCTTCTGCAATAGTCTCGTGTTTATTATTGCCGTCAGCATCCAAACTAATGGATTTCTCTAAAATAGGTTTGATCTTGTCTTTAGGTTCAAATTTCTTAAAAAGGCCTAATACTTTAGAAACTGTAGTTTTACTTGGCACGTTAGGTTGGCTTTCTAGAGCAGCGACATCAGTCACAGTGACAGCACGTTTAATGAGACTGGTTTCAGAACTTGGCTCAATGTTAGCTGGTACCGATTGCTCACGTTGTGTTCTACTTAACGTAGAAACATCTTTTTTGGCATCATTGGAGTGTGTTTGTGTTTTTTCTACAATTTTTCTGGTGAGGCAGATTTTGCCGATGTAAACTTTTCTAATTTCTGTCCAATAGACTGCAACATGGATTTCTTTTTAGTTACTGTACCTTCTTTATTATCGTCACTGGTCTTTTCTTTGATCTTCTTTGTGACTTTCTTTTTCACCACCGGGGCCTTTGCGTCAGATGCATCTTGACTGGCTGCATCAGCTTTGGACTTTGATGAAACTTTTTTAATAATCTTTTTCTTTATTGTTGCCTTTTTCTCAGGCACTTCAAATTCCACCGGCTTAAGTTTCACCTCTTCATTTTGAGAATCGTGGTTAATTACTTTATACTTGGAATCTTCCCCATTGCACGCCTTCGTCATTTCTTCTTTTACAGGCCCATTAGATATATTAGTTACACCATTAGGTTTTTTATCTTTAGAAGTACTGTTTTCGGCGTCAATTATAGACTTTTTAATTGAAATATCATTACCATTGTCTTTGGCTTTAACATCGATTTCAGTATTGTGAGGCAATGTTTCTGTCTTCAAAGAATGTGACCTATTCTTTTTCGGTAAACTTACACTGAAACTAACTTCGATATCAGTTGCATTGGTTGAGTTCAGGACTTCACAGGCACGGCCAGACTTTGACTCGTCTTTTTTCCGTTCGCACGCTTTTTCTGGAGAGGGACTGCTGGTTGGATAACTCCTCGGACGCATTATTTTCGATTCCTTAGTAATTAGCTTTTCTTTGGTTTCGTCATCTTTAACCTGGACACTATGATCAGACGTAACTTTAGCGGATCGTTCCGCAGACTCGGTTTTCGCGGGATAACTTTTCGGTCTGATCAACTTTGAATCTCTTATGCTTGAGGACGAATCTGGACTAGATATTTTAGAGTAATCACTTTTATCGGAATTATTAGAACTTGACAATACGTTTAACTGTCGGCCGTCTGCTATGTTTGATTCTCTAATATTGTCCAAAATAGGTAAGAATGGCGTTACAGACCTACTTCTATCTTTACCGGAGAGAAGGTTCACTGGGGATAGACATTTACGCGAGTACGTGCCATCATTACTTGATAATGTTTTGGTATCGATATCTGGAGTTCTACTGTTGGAAGACGAATCCAAACTTTTATTTCTTTTTTCTCGAATTTCCTTTAAAATCTTTTGAGTTTCCAGCTCTTTTTCTTTTTTATGTTTCGCATATACGCTTTCGTCGGGTGGCGAGTCGAAAAAGTCGGGTCTCAGGAATCTGGATATTCTCTTTCGGGGTTGATCGCCGTTCGCCCTCATGGAATGCCTTCGGAAAGCGGAGGGAGCGCCGGCGACCGGCGCCCCGTAGGCCGCGATGTAGCTCGGCTCCGAAAGGATGCTGCCACTGTCCGAAGAGTACGACTCGTCAACCGAGAAAGTTCTGTCCGGCGACAGCAGATATTTACTCAAGAGCGATCGGTCGGGCGTGCTTCGAATGCTACTCGTCTTCGGGTAACCGTAGCTGACTTTCGGAATCTGGTAGTCCTCCGTGGGAGATATAGCGGGCGGCGTGGTTTCTCTGAGAAGTGAGTGTCTCTTGAGTCGCGGCAACGTGGAGAAGTGCGTCGCGGGCGCGGGCGGCGGGGTGGGCTCGTGCACCGCGGGCGGGTCGCTGGGGGGCGGGGCGGGGGCGGGTGTGGCGGCGGAGCGCGAGCGCGCGACGGGCTCGGGGCGCGCGGCGCGGGCGGGGCGCGCCTGCAGGGAGAGGGTGCGGCGCAGGGAGCGCGCCGCGTGCGCGGGGAGGTGCGCCAGGAGCTGCCGCTGCAGCCGTCGCGACAGACCCGGCGTCAGGCCCGACAGCGCCGATATCTCCTTCTCCGAAAATTGAATCGAATTCAAATCCAAGTCTGATAAGTCTAACCCGCCCTCCTCCTCCTCCTCCTCCTCGCCCTCGCCCTCTGGGCTCTTTGCCGGTTGTTGGTGCTTATTACTGGGTTTCTTACTACTACCTGAAAATCAATCGGAAAACACACGTTTCGATCATGCAGAACGCTGGCTGGGATGTGTATTTACAGTGACGTACGACCTGCAACTGTATAGACTGTTACTCGTTTACTTTACTTCGTTACGGGCTCGTTTGAAGTGACATTTACACAATGTTGACATGGTTTAATTATAATTCTACTACGACAGAACCATCCAAACGAACATCCAATGCAAATTGTTAAATAGTTAATAAAATCGGGATTTAGATCTAAGTTGTTAAAGCCAAGGGGTTGCGAAAAAAACACAAACTATATGCATTAAAATGTTGCTCTCGCAATGTACAAATTGATATCAATCTACTAATCGAACTGCGGTGGCGTATGGTGCGAGCACAAAACACAAAAGAATAACAAAATGTAGAAAAGAAAAATAATGTTTTAGTACCTATTGTTGTGTTGTGGCAGGATTGTTCTTTTCACTGGTGCCGCTGTGAAGTGAAGATTTTGTCGGAGCATGCAGTGTAACGCGAAACCCAACTGCAACCATTTACACAACCTCACTACGGGTCAGGACGGCTCGTGACCGCGGCCTTGGCAGGCACTTAGCGCCTCAGTGCCGCCCCCACTCTATGCCGCTGGCTGCAGTTATGCTCGCATGGGACCAGCAACGGAATAACATAAGTGATAGCGAAAACCCACCACAGGACGTGGGAAGAGGAATTGCTAAAGAGAGTCCCCCTTGTATAGTACAGTGCTACCACATCCAACTATCTACACATACAGATTTGATATTTTTTTTACATGTTCCTTTAAAAATAATAACTCTATTGTGTAATGTAATAGATTAAAGTTCATTGCCACTGGCATTGCCATTGCTGTCCACTACATGCGAACGGCAAATAATATTGAATTTTGATTTACAAAAATAGCAACGCAACATTTCTCTGCTAAAATGTTAGGCTGAAGACAAAAATGAACACCTGCACAAAAAGAATGCAATCTTCACAAAAAATAAAAAAAAAAACACTACGATGCAATTAATTATGTAAAAATGTTAACAAACCGAATTAAAGAGAGAAAAACTCATACATGACGGACTATAATAATATCATATTATGTTATTGTTCTTTTTAAGGAAAAATATATAAATTTATAGTCCGTCATGCAATGTTAACACAATATGTATACCATTCACGGAAAACGTTACGTAATCTACACATAAACTTATTGTTCAATAATATTATGACAAAATGACGGTATGTATGACAATATCAAAATGTGAGTGGATGCCAAAGCGGTGTGAGTGAGGCGGTGCTACATCGAACCAACTACTCGAATGAAGAATGAAATTTTGAAACCCATGCCAAACTCGTTACCGAAAATATTTGATCACAATCCCTTTAAAACACACCTATAATTGCTTTACTTAAAACTCTATTTAATTTTTTTTTATACTTCAAATATAAAAAAAGAAACATTACTTTGTTTTAAAATAAAAAAAAACAGTATCGCAGAAATAGGTAAACTAACATTTTTTTGCGTGATTTTACCATAAATAAAGGATATTTTAAATAAAAAATCACTAATAACTTGCTGTTTGATTTTAAAATAACGTTTAAGAATTAACCAAAGTCTCAAAACTCACCTAATGTGAGTCAAGCGTACGCAGCGCCATCTACTTTTAGCTTCATAAACGATGTTGATGGGCAACAGTGGCTAAACCAATTATTTTTACGGGAACATTTGTATGTTCCCACATCAAAATAAATCTCCCTATTTTACTGTACTTCAGCCTTTCAAAACTAAGCCGACGTAAAACGTCACAAATGTCAGCTAAGCCACTAGGCACAGGCATTGAGGAAAACGTATGTATAGTATAACAGTGATCTGTATAATAAAAAGCTCGTAATACAAGTAGTGTACAAGGTGTGTGATTGTGGCAACGTTTTCCGCGCAATGGGCGGCAAGCGGCGGGTGCAAGAGTTGGCTACTCACCGCGCGGGAACTGCTGCCGCGACTTGTTGAACATCGAGTCGAAGTCCGCGTGAAGGTCGCGCGAGCCCCAGCCCTCGCGTCTGTTGGCCACAAGGACACACGCTCTTTACAAACACACTCTTACCCTACATACACAGGAACAATGAGGTACTTTATTATGTAAGGGTGGTGAATTCATTGAAATCAAATGGAAGCTCACGCATTACCATATCGACGGTTCGGGGTAAATAGGGTATAAGCGACAAAAACGTAAATGTGCAGGAGAGCCGTTTAAAGTTTCAAATGACTAAAATGTAGATAACTTTTTTGTTTATTAACAGATTGTTATGAAATAAAGACCATTGAACTTTGAAAAAATCTGTCTTTTCGGTGACATTTATAAAAGCAAAATAAAAAGGTCTCAAAACTGGTCGTTTAAATCAAATGAAAAAAAAAGTGTGGATAAATCATCAAGGGCATAAGCGACTATAAAAATCGACTTAGAGCTATGGGAGTGAGCTCATTCGATAGAGAAAAAAAATCTAAGTAATGGCATTCATAACTCAATTTGGCCCAAAATGTCGCTTATGCCCTATTTACCCCGAACCGTCGATATGGTTACTACGTTTCAACATTCGTTCAGTTAGAACAAAAGTGACACCATACAAAATGTGTAATTTTATTAAATTTCACCTTAACACAAAGGCATACAAAATATAAATTGCTAAAGCAGCATGTTTCGTTTTGGGTCATTTTTATTCTAACTATGCGATATCTGAAATAAGACCGGATCCTTGCCAATATCGGCTTCCGGAGTACCAAGGGACTTCCCAGTACGTCTTATGATTAGGACAAGTTACACCTACGTATTGTGGTAAGTATGCCAGTTTCCTCACGGTGTTTTTGAATATACTTTTATATAATAAATGAATATGAACTGTGCAGATAACGTCAATCAGAAAAAAGTAAAAGACAATTCCCCATTGAATAGGTATTTTGTCTTCCCCTGATGGGAATGTAATGCAATAATTTATAGTTTCTGTGACAAAACTATCATGCATCATGTGTGTAAAACTAATTAAAATGAAGTATATATAAAAAAAATATGGTATGTTCATGAAGACGTGTCACACACGAGTCACTCACGTTTCCGATATACTTCTATTATTTTCCACGTATCTATGTGTGCTGCGTGAAATAAATAAAATAATTTATTTTTAACATGGTTCTGGGAAAAATGAAAGATTTTTTCAAAAGTTAACTCCTCCCTTTTTATAATTCTTTACATTGAATGATATTTGTGAAATATCACTCGAGAAAAAGGGACAGAAACACTCTTTTAGTTAAGGAGTTAAGGTTCCAAATATTTTTGGTATTGTATGTTGTCATCATTATTACTATAATACCATATCTGCATTGTAATTCTTACACAAGGATTAAGAACATGGTAATAAAAATATAACATCTTGGTACTTACAATAAATTGTGCCGTCTGGACAAATGAGGGCTGCATGCGGAAATTTAAGCATATTAGTTTAAAACACACAATTAAAACTTAAATTAGTTATAATTATTATAATGAAATCAGTAGAAATACTATAAAAGCTACATTTACAGCAATATAATCATATATTAAAAAAAATAGCATTTGAGTTGAAAAATAGATTCAGAGACGTACAAGACAATATAATTCTTCTCCTTAAAAAAAATGGTAAGTTGAAGTAAAGAAGCAAATCAGAGAATTTGTAAACTTTGCTTCAGAAAAGTAAATGGGTACAATCAAATACTGCCAAAACGCTACACTTCCTGTGCCTTATAAATTTGCTTTATTAATTTAAACTGTGATGTTTTATAAAGCAAAATTGTAACTGTATCACTATGAACATATTATAATCTGTATTTAAATGTTTATATCGAGTTTCCCGATGCGACACTAAGCAAAGATAAGCTTTCAGCTTACCTTCGTTGTTTGCTAGACGTTCAGATACAGTTACATGGTCACGAGCGGAGAGATATTTAAACAATGTTTTACTGTACTCTGCTTGTTTCAAAATGGCAGTACATGACTTTACACATAGTAACATCGAAAAGAGTAAAATACTCGATAATTTTTTAATGAAACGCGCACAGACATTATAACTCAATATTGTTCACCGGGTATATAGGCGCGAATATAATCAAAGACAAGCTCGAAGCTTTGAGGGTAGTTGCGGATTCGTATCAAACCAGTGAACGTAGCAGTCGCCGCACTCCACTCGTGACGAAACGTCGAGTAAAAGAACAAAGGTAAGCTGGAGCTTGTCGTTGATTATATTCGCGTCTATATACCCGGTGAACAATATTGAGTTAGTAAAATACTCGGACAAAACAAAGCGAATGTTCATCAAACGCGTCAATATAAGCGCGTACACAGTGTTACAAGACTGACCTGTTGAAGAATGGTTGTTGCAAGTTGTTGAACAGCGAGTGTGCGTGCTGAGGGAATCCGGGGCCTTCTTCCACGTTCAAACGGTTTGTTAGCGCGCGGACCTGTTGAGAAAGTAGGTATTTCAAATTTGTTGTTGTTTTTTAATGAAATATGCGGCGTATAAAAAAAAGCTTAAAAATTAACATAAATTCCATGTTTATAATGTTTTGGGGAAACAGGATCTCCCTACTATTTTATAGGTACTGTGTTCTGTGGGTGAGTAGATATGTAGGTACCTACATTTCGTAAAGACAAGTTACCTATTCATAGGTGTCAATCCTTGGGGATCACTGCCTACCTTGTCGTAAAAGCCAGTGCACGCCACTAAAATACATCATACAGCTTACACCTTATGTTACCTGAAAGTATGTAATGAAATAAGCTAAGCCAGTGGTACAATAACGAAGTACACACCCTGTGCAGTAGCGTGGAGAAGAGGTTCTCGGCAGTGAGCAGATGGAAGCCCTCGTCCTCCTCGTCCTCCTCGCCCGAGCTCACGGACTCCGCCCGCGCCGCGCGCGACGACCTGCCCAAACAAAATATTGTTAAATCGCCCATCAATGTGCTCTATCAGTTTTGATTGACACTTCTTTCTTGTGTCACTCAAACATCAAAAGTAGACTATACAAGAAACGTCAACTTATAAACAAAAATGGCGCTAGTATCGTTTGATTCAGAACAGCACTATTCCTTAATCTGTATGTACGAAGCGCCATCTGTACTGAGCATCACTTTAATTCCCTATATTATTGCAAGTAAAAATATGAATGTATGCCATTTTTTGATATTCTGTTCACAATCGTATTTTTTTTAACTGTAGTTGAGTCAGTTTCGTAAGTTACGTACGGAAATGTAACAAACCGTCAGGTTTTATCAACCGTGAAACATGTTATGAATGTTTAATAACATTATAATAGCCGGTCTTTCATAATTTCAAAGTATCTATATAAGAAATTATTATGTGTTTGGAGAAAGTCCTTACCTAAGTCGGTGCATGTGTGATTCGTCCTCTTCTTCCGATTCACCTCCGCTGACAAGACTGTACAAAAACGTATTGATTACTTCTACTTTATCATAGTTAGTGATAGTTATGGTAACCCAGGTATCAATGTATCTTTATTTTAGATAAGTTAACACTCAATTATTAATTGATATCGAAAATATATGAAAAGTTGGTGCATGTATAAATATGTTTTAGATATAAAAAATAATAATAAATAAATAAATAAATACACTTCACGCCTTTAATCCCAAAGAGGGGTAGGCAGAGGCACTTGCTTAAGCAAATGCCCACAGTTCACCAAGCG
>SJJU01005569.1:0-21692 GCA_012932125.1 Conopomorpha cramerella | reverse complement strand
TTGGCATTTATATGTAATTTCGTCCAATTTGAGAGATAGGATAGTTTATATTTCGTGACATCCACTGCTGAGCACAGGCCACCCTGGAGGTTATACTAATTTTATATTCATATTAATAGTTAAGACAGGACAACGTCTGTCGAGTCCACTAGTAATTGATATAAATATTTTACAACAACACCCACATTGCCTTCATCCCATGTTAAGTAGCTAAAGCACTTGTGTTATGGAATTACGAGATATTTTCTGTCAAACTTTGTTTGGAAAGTAGCCGAAAGTATTCAACCCGAAAGTAAGTTAAAAGTAAGTTCTCAGCCCGAAAATCTGTCAGAAAAATGTCAAAGAAAATTCCCCATCGGATTATTATCTACATAAGTTGGTTACCGTAAGGTTCAAAATCATATGAATGTACACACATCAAAAGTGTCTAGGGATCAAGTACATTTTAGAAGATTGAAATCAAGAATATTTTACAAAAACTGAATTCATTCAAAATGTATTCATAATGTGGTGATAAGTCATTGATACAGTCATGGGGAATTAGGTAGGAGACCAATCCAGAAGATTAGATTTGATTTAAATAAATTAAATTTTTTTAGAGCTAAAAATGTTCTTGATCCCTAGACACTTATGATGTGTGAATATGTCTTGTATTTTATGTGTATGGTTAGCGTGTATTGAAAACTGTTAGCAAATTTCATTGAAAGCAAGTTTAACAATATTTTAATTACTATGTCTACAATTAAAGAGCTGTGTTTTCAATTAAAATCTGCCATTAGACAAGAAGGTTCATTTTTATCGCGTCACGCCGTAAAAGCTTCAGTTTATTGGTTTTTAGTAGAACTTAGCGTCATGAAAATTGATACGTAAACCACTTTCTTTTACCGCCAGCATACAGTGAATAGTACCTTTCGTGATTTGAACTTCTCTATATATATAAAATCAATGGCACTTTTAGTTGTAATGTTATAACCCCGGAACGGGTGGACCGATTTCGCTAATTCCTCCTTTGTTGTGCTTATTAATGACAGCAGAAGGTTCTTTCTCACTTCTTTCATGAAAGAAAAAAATTACATCCACTGCTGGCACATGCCCCCTGGAAGTTAAACTAAGTTTATATTCATATTAATAGTTAAGACAGGACAACTTCTGTAGAGTCCACTAGTATAATTTGATATTTTCGTTTTCACAGTTCATGCAGTCAAACATGAAAGGATAAATTACCAATACAGGATGTTGCTTTGTTGTTACATGTAAAAAAAGCAATTTCATCAAACTATTACAAGATATTTTTTTCGAATGGAAAGTATTCGCGATGCAAAACAGCGCCAAATTACCATTCGTAGTAATAATAATAACAACAAGTGAATGTGTCTTATATACGTACGTACGTTATGTATGTATATGTGTACTGGTTAGCTTTACATACGTGAACGTATGCTGTTTGGAAGGGACCGGACGGTCCGGCAAGGACGCAAGGCGAGTTTAGCAACGCGTCTGAACTTTGCCGAGATTGACTTGCGGCTCGTTTGCGGCCAGTAGTGCAAGTTTTGTCGTCACGTATGCGCGCACGGTCGGCCAAAAAACTGGCCTATCAGTATTGATGGAACTTCCTGTGTCACTAAAACGTCAAAAACGTTGATTTTTATGTTGCGACAAGTAAAAAATTAACCTTAATGTCCAATGACTTTAATATGTGTTTCTACCATAGGACGCTGGACTAGATTGTTTGCCGGTTAACTCTTTCCTTTGTTATAATGGGGAATTTTCTTTGACGTTTTTCTGATAGACTTTCGGGCGGAGAACTGTCATTACTGTCAAACTTTGTTAAGAAAGTATGACAGTAATGACAGTTCTCCCGCCCGAAAATCTGTCAGAAAAACGTCAAAGAATATTCCCCATAGGAAGAAGAAAACGCAAAGCTGAATACAGGTGGCGCTTTGTGCGTGTTCGGATCACATATTTTACTTTTAAAATATAAATAAATAAATATTTTACAACAACACACACATTGCCTTTATCCCATGTTAAGTAGCTAAAGCACTTGTGTTTTGGAAATCAGACAACGATATTAATACTTACCTCATTTTTTTTCTTTTAAATACATACTTATATACATTTTTTATTAACTTTTAATTTCATATTTGATATTAATTGTCTGTTTTGTTTATATTTTACTGTTTTATTGTTAGTGTCTAATACTGTCTCGCTACCACTACATTTGCATTTGTTTGGAAAATATGACAGTTTTCTCCGCCAGAAAATCTGTCAGAAAAACGTCAAAGAATATTCCCCATTGAGCAATTACAAATAATAAATAAATGATAAATAATGCGATTGGCTTTATACCGCGAGTATTTGGCAGAAATACCTGCGTTATTATTCTTATGCATTCTAACCATGAACAATAAAGGTTATTCTATTCATCTTCACTTATAATTATTTCCTATATCCGTTGAAATTGTGGGAAATCGATTGTGTGTGAGTCACGCGTACTTTGTTCCGACACATAAATCCCATCGAGGTTGAATTAATGATATAATAATGTTTACTGCGCGCTAGTGCACACCTCGCGATTTCGTTCGCGTATTTTTTTTTTCTGTTTTTATCTTCGAGACATATAGTAGTAGCTGTACTCGCATTTTTTTCGATCCTTCGTCAAGTAGCTTTTATACGTTACAAACATCCATCCATACAATTCTTGCCTCTTTATAATATTATGCATACTTGTCCACTGCTGGACATAGGCCTCTACAATTGCACGCCACTGTGATCTGTTTTCGGCTTCTCGCATCCAGCTTCTGCCAGCCATCTTGCGTATATCATCAGTCCACCTCGCCTGAGGGCGTCCTCTTATATGGCCGGCCCATTTCCACTTCAGCATGCTAAACCGATGAGCTATGTCGATGACTTTGGTTCTCTGTCGGATCACTTCATTTCTGATTCGATCCTTCAGAGAAACGCCGAGCATAGCCCTTTCCATAGCACGCTGTGCGACTTTAATAATGCATTAATTTCGACCAAATTTGATTACCATAAAAACGGTTCTAGTGAGTTAATCTTAAATATAGTTAATCTTAGACATATACTATCGTGGACATTTTTTTAGATAATTTCAAGGAAAATACGACTTCAATCAGTAAAATTTGGCATATTATGTGGTTTTCTCATGGATGCCATTGTCGGAACTGAACCAAATTAATAAGTAAAAATTGTCGGATTAGACGTGGCAAATGCAAAAGGGCTCTGATTCAGCGTGTGCTGGGAGGGACGTGGTTTAACACCACACTCTCAGCGCTGATCTTCCATCAGTGCCCGAGACATGTATGCCTAAATCTTGCATAACTATACGTTAATTAAATAATCTAAGCCACTATAAAATAAAAGTAGGCAGTCTAATGTAATGTCCGAGAGAAACTGCATTCCTTGCTGTTGTTTGCTGTTGGTGAAAAAAAAAATCATAAAAAAATATCATATTAATAGAAATTTAGAACACAAGACGTCAAGTCAAGATTACGACTTGGATATTTAATTTCTCTTTCGAAATTAAAAATACGCCGTATTATTTAATAGTTTGGCCCGAGTAAAAAAATATCAATTCCGTTTTACATGTTACTTGCATTCCATAGTTACTTTTGGGTTGAGATACAGATAAAATAGTCCACGATTTTTATCAAGTTTTGATTACTAATAATAATAATAGTCATATTTGAGTGACACTCGAGATTTCGAAACTCGTGCGCACTTTCCTTTCTCCACTGGAGATTTGTGTAGGCTGACAGTTATTTGCTACTTGTTGCTGGCTCACTGATAGATTTACTCGCAATTATTTCATACTAGCTGTGCTCGCGACTGCGTCCGCTTGTAATAGCGTATCAACGAAAAGAAGCCATTTGGGGAAAAAAAATACACTTCACGCTTTTTAATCCCAAAGCGGGGTGTCATTTTTTTACGATCCCACGAGAACCGAATGAAATGCCGGGATAAAAGTAAGCCTAAATGTTATTCCAGTGTATAAGTTATCTGAGTGCCAAATTAGACCGAAATCTGTACATTCGTTTTGACGTGATTCGCGGACATACAGACAGAACAAGAGATTTTTTTTTCAAAAATATCAAAAAAAAACAGCTAATTTAACGTCAACTTGACTCCACTACTCTTTTCGTAAAAAGAATCAATGTACAGCTTTGTACCCTGAATAGCTTTATTATCTAAGTATAAGAAATCTTATAAAACGAAAAGCTGACTGCCTGACATGTCAACGCACAGCCCAAACGACTAAACGTAGGCACTAGAAATTTGGAACGGACGTAGCTTAGGTATCGTAGGAGGGCACTAAGAAAGGATTTCCAGTAATTCCCGTTCAGTAACACGGGAACGGGAATTAACGGGAAAATACTTTTGTATGAAAAATCTAAACCGCTTAAGTTAGACGCTTGAAATTTCGGATGCAGGTACTACTAAACTACGCGAATGAAATCGCGGGGCGTCCACTAGTTTATAATATACCAACTATTATTTATGTACTTGGTGAAATACATGGCTCATATTGTGAAAGAAAAGTCTTTGCATCATGTAATGCTTGAGACGCATTTGTCTCTTTTTTACACTTGCCATTAGAGTCAGACAGAGCATAAAATTTACCTGAATAGTGCTTGCTTCACGTTAAACCCGTAAACGCCCAAATGAATATTTAGCCTTTAATTGTTTTTGACTTTTATTACCAAGTAATAGAGTTTATAATAACAGTCACCGAGTACAGTGGGTGCTAATGGGTTAAGAATAACTAAGTCTAGATTACACTGGTCTATCTAGCTTTAGGATGTAAAAGCATAAATGTATCTATTACTATAACTAACTTTCTTATAACGTTATATAACTTACCTAAAGTAATTAAAAAGTCGGAGAACTATTTCCGAGCTTTCACAAAAGTTGAACGTGAAAGCTCGCCCTAAGCGTTGAACTAAGTATAAGCTTAATTAAGTATAGTACAGGCATAAGACCGATTATTTTGGAGGCCTATGCCCAGCAGTGGTGGTCAGTGGTCTGATAATGATAGGCAAAATTATAACATTTAACCATAGGGAACCAAAAATGTCTTTATGGTCCAATATCGACGGGCCCTTTGGTGTAGTGGTCAGCATGTCTGCCTCTATTCCGTAGGGTCGTGAGTTCGATTCCCACCGCTGACAAGCATTTAGGTGATGAGCTTTTAAGTACTTGTTGGATGTGTCTGGGTGTTTTATTTATATAAGAATGTATTTATAAGAAAAGAAAATGTATTTACGCAAGTATATTTCGTTGTTTGAATTCCATAACACACGTGCTTTAGCCACTTAACATGGGATGATGGCAATGTGTGTGTCGTTGTAAAATATTTATTATTTACTATTATTCACCCGTGTGCAATAAGTTATTTTTTTGTACAAATATAAACATTTTATGGACATGTGCGTTTTTCCGGGTTATTGACGAAAACTGCATCAATTTGTAAACCTGACGGCGACGTTCTAGTTTTTACGTGTTGTGTTTTTTGCGTGTTGTTGTAAAACATTTATTTATTTACTAGTGGACGCGACAGACGTTGTCCTGTCTTAACCATTAATATGAAATTAATATAACCTCAAGGGTAGCGTGTGTCCAGCAGTCGATGTATTTTTTTTCATAAGAACCTTCCGCTGTCATTAATAAGCACAACAAAGAAAGAATGAGCGAAATCGTTCCACCCGTTACGGAGTTATGCGGCTACCGAAACATTTTGCTATTCATTTTTATATAATGTATTTATTTATTTATGGTTTAATATATCATTTGTCCCAGTTCTGGGGACGAACTGGCAACCTCATGATGATCGGACGATAACGGAGAACGCGACATCCAAAACATACCATTCCATTCCATTCATCCCAAACAACAACTCAATCAAAAATACTGGCTCGTACATAAATATATTTCTTTATTATCTCCGCATCGCAAGTTATCCGAATGTACATAACTCGACATCGAACGTTGATCGAATCTTTATCTTTTCACTCGTGCGAATGAATGAATAAAATACGTACACACATAAATATACCTTTACCCAGTGGCGTGCAGTGGCTTTTACGACAAGGTAGGCAGTAATCCCCACGGATTGACACATTTGTATAGGTAACTTGACTTTACGTCTTGTCTACTCGCCCACAAAACACAGCACCTTCGTTAGCATATTACTATGTCGTGAGTACACCAAAAAAGATCTAGCAAGTATTATTAAGTCGGGAAACCAAAATACTAAGGTAGGCAGTGTCTTTTTGCCTATATGGTGTGCACGCCACTGCCTTTACCTATAATAAACGCGAAAGTTTGTAGGGATGTTTATTACATTTTTACATAAAAGCTTCTGAATGTATTTCAATGAAACTTCACAATATTATATATACTCATGTTAAACATGATAATTATATACTGCGTGTAAAAAGTCTCCGAGCAATCGTCTTATAGACAATATTTTTTTCATTTCCATTGCATTGTCGCCATAGTGAAAGTTGTTTATATTGAAGAGTCCAACAACGTTTCTAAGATCATTGCTCGGGGTCCTTTTGCACTCAGTATAGGTTATATTTTATCCCGACTTTCCCTACAGACAGAATTACCGAGGATAAATACCTATGTCTTGAAATGTATTTTTAGACATGAAGCCTTCTTGATCGAACGTTAAAATGTCAAGCCCCGCAAATTAGGGTTCAGATTTTTAAGTGACAAGACATATAATGCGCTGCGATTTGTTGAAAATAGCTGAGTCGCACAAAGCGTGACATACTAGCCAATCAGAGCGCGTATTTGTTCTATGTCATGTCTTTCTTGAGGCGCGTGCTAGGCCTGCAGCTCATGTCTCAAAAAATATTTACTTACGCACCGATTAATGGTATTTCAGGCTACGTCTAGTGAAATATATCTTTGGAGGCATGAAGTTCTTTACATCATTTTAAGCCCGACAAATTGGATGGATAGAGCTTTATACAAAGTACTTGATAACATGGAACCAGCTCATCTCTCTATAATCTCTTACTTACACATCGATTAATGTTATTCTTTTTTAGAAACTAAGCTTCACTTATGTATTTATGTGACGGAGTATTTTACCTAACTGCAGTGTTTTTTTTAAACGCAGTGAACAAGCGTTAGACCTAGACGTGACCTGTGGCGTAACTGTTTACCCCAGACTTTTTTTTGTTAAATTTCAAGTTGAAGTTGGCATCTACCTATACTACTTGTGCATATGTTCCAAGTCGGTTTAAAAAATGTCTGTCCCCTCATTAGATAACTCTATGTTGGCTATGCAATGGGGAATTTTCTTTCACGTTTTTGACAGATTTTCCGGCGGAGAACTGTCATTACTGTCAAACTTTGTTAGGAAAGTATCTGTTAGAAAAGCGTCAAAGAAAATTCCCCAACAGTTACCATCCGTAAGTAAATCCGTCAGTAATTTGAACGTTGGAAAGACAACATCACAGGCCAGCAGATCGCAGCGGCGCCCTATCAGCGGCAGATCCGTCAAGAGATTGGCTGAAAGCTATTTTTATTCGGCATTGTGTTTCTCGAACAAAATAGGGCCGCCGTACAAGTTTCGCAACGCGCGAATGTACAAGGAAGTTGCTGATTTGTGTCTTAACAGTACTTACTTACTTGAAATATACGATTATCGCACCACAGTCGATTGTGTTCGAATTCTACCTTGGATTTTTACGCCGGGAAATAACTAATTTATTATTTTTGCTCTAATAATGGCAGGTAAGAATATTTTTTGTGCTGTTGCAATAAATGAGGCTTTATATGGAAATGCTGCGTACCTTATTAAAAATAATAGGGCGCGTATCGAAGGATTCTATTATGGTTTTTTACGAATCCACTCTCACCGTAAATATCAGGAAGTTTAATAGTCGCTCGACTTTTATGCGTCAATTGTTCTGTTTCCTGTTAATTGTCATTTTTCACGATCTTTCAGTTAGGCATATTTCTTGCGTCTCATAAATAAATATAAATATATAAATATACATACTAAAGATTTGTTTGAAGATGGAGGCTTCAATTCCGAGTGGTTTTCTTGCCATTCCTCTCACTGATTTGCCACAATTTTCGGGTCTTTCTCGGCCTTACTTATGTACCTTATAATGTAAACTTATTTTTAAGGTAACTGTATTTTTTCAAAGGCATTTCTGTTTTTATGTCGACTGTAAGTTTGTTACTCCTTCACGAAAATACTATTTTGATGAAGCTTTGGAATTGGACCAGGCCATCTATGTTTTATACGAAACCTCCCTCGGTAATGTGATTAACACCTAGTACCGGGGGGTAGGCACATACATCTAGTTATCCGTAAGCAAAAACAGACACCTGCCTGTGGTGGTCCACTAAAATTATCATAATTTTTAAAGAAAATAAACTTAAACGTCGCCGGGCAGTAAATATAACCAATACAAATATGTAAACGAGTGCGTGGTATTTAGCGATGCACATTTTGAATAAGGAAGACCATCAAGGCATGCAAATAAATCCGTGGGTAGATTGTACAATGTAAATTGCTTTAAGATGGTGGTCAAACGCTTGTTCATTGTGATGAAAATAAAAGAAAGAAAAATAATCGTTCACGGGTTTACAATTAAATACTATACTTTAAAGTAAATTTCGTAATATTTATACCTACGCGAATAAACGAAGACTGAGATGTACTTTAGTTAAAAAATTTAACACAGAGCCTAAATCGTAAGTTAGAGAGGAGAGTCAACGGGAGAAATGACAGCTATCCGCCTGATACAAATCCAAATCCTGATCTGCATTCAAACATCTTTTCATACATGACCTCCGGTTTCGAGTACTTTTCACGCCGCCTTCCCCCAGGACATCACCAATCTGGTCAACGTATGTCCTTCTGGGGCGACCTCTACACACCCGGCCCATTACATCACCCATATAAATCTCTTTCGTTAATCGACTTTCATTCATTCCCTCCTTATTATACCTTCGGGGGTTTTGTGCATATGGAAAATGTACATAGAAACTTATTAATTGACAACTGAATTAGTATAATCTAGTAGCTGTTTCGCGAAATGTCTATATCACAACATGTCAAAGTGATTCATCGCCAATCTCCCAACACGTCTACACTCTCATTTTAACAGCGGAGTGCGTATAAACACACACGTTACGTTACGTCATAAAAAAAAATCCTTTTACTAATTAAAAATATACATTTACGTCAACTCATACCTTTTAAAACGTTTCGCTTAAACTTGTTAGATTTTTATCACAAATTTGCCGAGATAGAAATCTAGAACCGTTAGTGCCTAATAGCTCCGGTTGCATTAGGAACGTTAAATCATAGTTACTGATCTCCCACTCTCTATTCTCACGGTTATTTTGTTTATTACTTTTGCCGTCACCTTCTGGCTTGTGTTGCTTTGTACGTGAGTGATAAAGACGGGAATAAACGCGGCACTAGTTTAAAGAATTTTATGAATGATCATCCTCGCCAAGGTTCAATTCCTACTCGTAAAACGAACGTATCGTGGATCCTTCCCATCAATCAATGAGTTCGGTTCTTTATAAATTTTGCCGGTTTTGACACGCCGTTTCATAAGAACTCGAAGGTCGCCTCGATTAAATATTTTATTAGATAATGTCTGTAGGTCGCCTTTCGCCGTTGCATCTTCATCGTGCCCTTGTCCTGTCGAAGGGTCGCCTTAATTGCTATTCATTTAGGGCCGTTATCGGCTGAATTGCCCTTATTCTTGGGAAAGATGCGTTGCCTAACGCGTAACGTTACTGTAGTTTTTTTTATGAGGTGCGAAACGCCAAAGGAAATGTCATTGAATTTCATTTAGATACGGAACGATTAAAAACTTTATTTCGCTAAATGTATGTCGAAAAAATTCCCTTTCCACGCCAATTAACAGTAGGTAACTATAAAATATGTAACGCAATGAGCCTTGAAGTCCATCCGTCAGGTCGACATTGTATGGAAATGAACTACGAAATGGAACTAGAAGTCTTGAAAATTATTTGTACAAAATTTGTCATCCAAGTAATTTTTCACTTTGTTCTGATTTTTATTATTAAAAAAAGAGAACAAAATTATTCATCGGGATAACATCGCGCGAGTCACGTTTTTAATATGTTAATGATACCAATAACATCGGGCATGCAGTTCAAAGCATTGATATGCAAACATAACTCTTATTTTCGTATGATTAATTATTCACTGATTAACTGTTTCTTTTTTTTTTATTTGCCGTCCAACTCTGACTTGTGTAACCTTGCTACGAATTAATTTACAACATGGTGGGTAACTTTGCATAATTGAATTAGTACATGTTGCGTTTAATTGGTTAGGAAAAGTACAACACTGGAAAAAATAATACACACATCAAAAGTGTCTAGGGATCAAGAACATTTTTAGCTCTAAAAAAAATCTAATTTATTAAAATCAAATCTAATCTTCTGGATTGGTCTCCTACCTAATTCCCCATGCCTGTATCAATGACTTATCACAACATTTTGAATAAATTATGAATGAATACAGTTTTTGTAAAATATATTCTTGATTGCAATCTTCTAAAATGTACTTGATCCCTAGACACTTTTGATGTGTGTATATAACAAATTCTTGCCCTTTCACTGAGAGGCGTGCCTTAGCCCCCGCGGTCTCACCCGCGGTGGAGCGGCTCGTGCGTGAAAGTGTCCACAATATTGTCAACAATTAGAATGCAACGCTATTCGCCTCACGTACCACGCACGCAATTTTGACAAGTGCACCTCTACACTTTGTTGTTTAACATGAGCGGATTTTCCATGTACGTACGTGTTGTAGTCGTAGATGTACATGTAGAGAAGCCTATTACCTATTTATAGGAGAGTAAGTACCACGTGGAAGCCGCACAAGAGAGCATTGCGCAATCCATTACGGCTTGTACTATGAACAAGCGTTTGACCACCATCCTGCCTGATGTTTAGCAGCGATGGGGCACACTTGTTCATTAGGTGCCTATTCACCCCAGTTACTTGAAGACCTTCACACTGCACTGCGCAGGAAACACAGACTCCGGCAAGTCATTCCACATCCTGGCAGTTCGCACCATGAAAGTAGACGCAAACCGTTTGGTTCGTGTAAATAGTAAATCCACCTGGTATGGATGACGTTTTTCCGTTCTCCTGGTGGTTGTATGTTTGTATGTAAGAATTTTAATGAAAAAGGGACCGATTTTCTACGATTTCAATCGGTACGTCAAACTCTGATTTCCTTATATTGAGACCACCTTGGAAATATCCTATTTCCAACAGAAAAATAATCACCAAAATGGCGAATTTATCCGCGAACAAACAAACATAAAAAGCATAGAGAAAAATTTTGAACTCGCTTTAAAATGGCTCTCTAAACCGCACTCGATGTTAAAAAAAAATAACATACATTAATTACAATGAATCTAATAATGAATTGACTTCGAATATCGTTTACCTATTATATGTTTGGAAGCTCGTCGTGACGTACGATGTCTTAATGCTCCACCTAACCGAACATATTAATGAAACTCATTTGTCCATCGCTGTACGTACGCGATGTATTGGCGTACATTTTGAAAGGTAATTTCGACACAATTTGTAGTAAGCGCCGCGGCCAATATACGCCTAGATGAGAGCTTTCAAGCATGACTCCACATAATTCTGTTTGTAAAATAATAGCCGAGTGATCTGCGAGGCATTTCGTTCACTGAACGACTTAGAAAGTGCCCGAGAACTGTGCACCGGTGTCTCATTTATCATTCAAACACTCTTTAGAATATCTCCCATGGTTTATGTAGAGCGGTGTGTTTGAGATCTAGCATACACACATCAAAAGTTTCTAGGGATCAAGTACATTTTAGAAGATTGCAATCAAGAATATATTTTACAAAAACTGAATTCAGTCATAATTTATTCAAAATGTGGTGATAAGTCAGTGATACAGGCATGGGGAATTAGGTAGGAGAGCAATCCAGAAGATTAGATTTAATTTAAATAAATTAGATTTTTTTTAGAGCTAAAAATGTTCTTGATCCCTAGACACTTTTGATGTGTGTAGTAGGTATAGATGCTTTGTTCTGCAAAGTTAATTTTCAGAGAGAGAGAGAGTCAACTAAAAAAATACAAATAAAACATAGAATCATAATAACAGAGACAAATATAAAAAGTAAAACAAATATTAACAGTTTACGATGCAAAAAGGCAACTGGCTCGGCTGTTTTAACTGTTCCTTATTTTCTCGTAGTACGATCCATTTTCCATTGCCAAAAATTTACTTCGAAATACGATGCGAGTTTAAGAGTGTGTCTGTCTGAGAAAAACGCATGAGTACTCCAGATTTTAGCGTTGTCTCTTTCAGTTGGTTACACGTGAGAGTGAGATAGCATGAGAGTTTTAGCCAGTACCTACTAAATTTTAATATTAACGGCGATGGGCTCACTCCCTGTCACGTTGGGTTAAATACGCTTGGTGATCCGTGGGTTTTGCTTTAGCAAGTGCCTCTGCCTACCCCTCTTTGGGATTAAAGGCGTGAAGTGTATTTATTTTTATTTTTTGCTGAATAAAAAACCGAAAACTACGCTTTGTTACGGGAGTTGGTTTTTGTACAGTTCTGCCGTGTCATTAGTTACAAACTTCCGTTTACGACATAGTGGTAGAAGGAAATTATAGTTAAAGAGTGAATTATTGTTATGTGATACCTTATATTACGTTATGTGATAAATAATTTTATTGTCAAAACGAAGTAAGTTAAGTTACAGTGTACGGTTTAAAACTGTGTTATTTTATAATGCTTGAATATAATATTAACTATTAAATACCATTATGGTTATTATATTTACTTTGAGTACGTTTTCTTCTATTTTAATATATTGCGATATTAACTTCCGAGTAATAGGTAGGTACGTAATATCCATAGATTGTTTATGTATTTTCTATGAAAAAAAAAACTTATTATTATAATATTCTGAGCCGGCAAACGTTATTTTACCGATACCGGGTATTAACAGTGTTTCCCTACTACACTCGGGAGCAATGAAATCGACTCATTTTATTGCTGCAACCAGTAGTAAACTGACTCGATTTCATTGCTCCCGAGTGTATTATGTGAATATATTATATATCTAAGCCTACCTTTAATATAATTTCATCTATCAAAGAAAGATATTGCAGACCCTAGCAATGGCGTCAAGAAAGACACGACATAGAACAAGTACGCGCTGTGATTGGCTGCTATGTCACACATCGTGCGACTCGGCTTGTTTCAACCAATCGCAGTGCCTGATATGTCTTGTCATGTCTTTCTTGGAGCGCTTTGATAAGGGGGCTGATAACAGTGGTGTGCACATCATATAGGAAAAAAGACACTGCCTACCTTAGTATTTTGGCTACCCAATTTAATTATAGAGTAATGGCTAGAGCTTTCTTTTTTGTTGTACTCACGACATAGGCTGACGAAGGTCCTGTGGATTGTGGGTGACCTATATTTCGTAAAGACAAGTTACCTAAACATAGGTGTCAATCCTTAGGGATTACTTTTACTGCCTACCTTGTCGTAAAAGCCAGTGCACGCCACTGGCTGGTAATGATACTAGTTACTCTATTTACTTTAGGTACATAATCGTCGCTCGTTGAGTAACGTTACACAGCAAAAAATCAAATTACAATGCAACACCCACATACATATAATCTCAATTAACTGTATGTTGCAAGTACCGCCTGCCGGGGTGTTTCTGAGGGAAATCGATTAAGTATGTTTCATTATTATGTTGCATGAACTGACCCGGCGAACTTCCTTCCGGTACAAGCATTTTCAAAAGTGTAGGATATCTGTTATTGTATCTATGTTTTAGTTTATAAACAATTAGAAATGGCGGCGACTTGGCACGTGGCTGTTAATCGACAAGTTTTCAATTACGGTATTATAATTTTTTTTTAATGAAAAAATACTCAATAATTTATTGCGTTCCACAATGGTAATAGCATTATGGTTAAGTAAATATGCAAGGTTAAGTGCCTTAGTTAGTAAGTTATTAATTTATCTTAATTATTATTACGTGAACCCAAACGGTTGGAACATACTAGACATATAATGATAGTTAACACGAATACTTAAAAAAAAATCTGCGCAGCAAAACCGTAAATTACGAAAGTAAATATTCTGGATAGGAAACCTGAAGTGAAGTATATAGATAAAACATCAAATACCTCAGCTCAATACTGCCTTCATACGAAGAAAGAGCGTAACTTTACATTGATTCTCATGGGAATATGTGCCTTATTACCAGACTAATTCTAACTAATAAAACACATATTCCCATGAACATAAATATAAGTTACGCCTTTTTCTCGTATGACGGCAGAATACTTTGTTTCAATTGGAAATTTTTCTTTTATGTATAACCCAACCATAAGTACCTATTTATTGTTAATAACAATAGTATAAAACGTGCGCATGTTGTGTTTACTTCAAGAAGACCGCAACTTGTTAACTATATCTTGTTTTCTCTTATTTTGATACCATTTATAATATATAGAATTATTGTGGTCTAATTAACCAAAAAAAAAAAATACAACATCATATCGTAGGCGGGAATCAAACCTGTGAACGTCGTTCAAGAGGCACGTGCCCTGACTACCAGTACACCTATTTCGACATGTCCAGGTTCTGTAGCAAAGGCGTAAAACTTTTCCCGGAACACTGGCTACTTTCACAGCCTTTAAGAACATACTTACCTAATTAAGCAATAATGAAATCTCTAATTGCGCAACTTGTAGGTACATACGTCGATGATGTCGCGTTGTTAACGTACCTACGTGTGTTTTTGTATACGTAGGTTGTGTTTGTATGCATGGCGCATGCTGAATGTCCCATGCACATTAGAAAGCCCTATTTAGAATAGTCCTAAATAGAAAGAGAGAAGAAATACACTTCACGCCTTACACTTTGACGGGCCCGTTGGTGTAGTGGTCAGCATGCAGTGGCGTGCACTGGCTTTTACGACAAGGTAGGCAGTAATCCCCAAGGATTGACACCTATGGGTAACTTGTCTTATATAACGAAATATAGGTACCTACAGTCAGTCTACGTCGTGAATACAACAAACAAAGTTCTAGCAATAATTCTATTATTAGGTCGGTTAGCCAAAATACTAAGGTAGGCAGTGTATTTTTGCCTATATGATGTGCACGCCACTGTCAGCATGTCTGCCTCTGCTCCGCAGGGTCGTGGGTTCGATTCCCACCGCTGACGGATGATTAATAGTGTTTCTAATATACGTAGGTGCTAGTTGCGAATCGAAATATTACAACATTAAAGAAAAAAAAAACCCGCTGTCACGTTGGGTTAAATACCGTAGATAAACCGTGAGTATTTGCTTTAGCAAGTGCCTCTGCCTACTCAGGTACCTAATGAACAAGCGTGCTCCATCGTAGACCACATCGCTGCTTAACATCAGGCAGGATGGTGGTCAAACGCTTATTCATAGTGAGAAAAAAAAACTCAGCTTTGGGATTAAAAGGCGTGAAGTGTATTTGCTTTTTTAAAAAAAGAATCGACGTGCCTAAAACGGTTGATTATCTCATCGATGTCTTTGTCGGAACTGAACCAAATGTAATTTGTTACGTAAATAAAATGGGATGCGCCAGCTTTCAAACAAAAAAAGAATCATCCGTATCGCCCAGTAAAAAGTTTAGAAGGAACAGAAATATATAAAAAAAATACCGACGAATTAAAATAAACTAAAATACGTCTTTGTTTTTTGCAAACGAAACATAAAAAAGGAATCTTTATATTAGGTTACCTGGAAGAAATCGCTATACGAGTTAAATGACGAGACTTATGTTAATATTATGATGCCTCTACATTTATGATATGAAATATAAAAGCATCAATAATAAAAATGCAAGTAAAAACTAGAACTTCGCCGTCAGGTTTACAAATTGATGCAGTTTTCGTCAATAACCCGGAAAAACGCACATGTCCATAAAATGTTTATATTTGTACAAAAAATTAACTCATTTTACACGGGTGAATAAATAATAAATATTTTACAACAACACACACATTGCCTTCATCCCATGTTAAGTAGCTAAAGCACTTGTGTTATGGAACTCAGACAACGAAATATTTAAATACATTTTTTTTTCTTTTGAATACGTACAAATAAAATACCCAGACACATCCAACAAGTACTTAAAAGCTCATCACCCAAGTACCTGTCAGCTGTGGGAACCGAACCCACGGAACAGAGGCAGACATGCTGACCACTACACCAACGGGCAAAAAACTCTCATTTTACTTCAACCGAAGCTTCAAGTAACTGGGGTGATCGCTGCTTAATATCAGGCAGGATGGTGGTCAAACGCTTGTTCATAGTGATAAAAAAACACAACCAGCGAGAACAGAAATACGGAATCATAAGTGATATTTTTTATTCATAACAACGAATAGCGAATAATAATTTGTTCAATATTAATGAACAAGCCACTCAGCCGTTCGTCATCACATCAGCTACATGACATGTCGACCATAAACATGGACATTTCTCTACGAGGTGCCGCTGCTGATTTTGATGAAAAAAATACCATAAAGTTTACATTAATAATATCGCATGATTTGTAGAATTTTAAGAGACACACACAGCGTTGATTGAACAAGCAGTCCGTGAATGGAGGTTTTCTGACAGATGGCTTATTACAGTTCTAAGAAATGTCAATAGATGGCACTACCTAGACAGGGTTGTCATTTCATATTTTTATTTTTTGTTGACAATTCTAAAATGAGTTTCTCCTTAAGATCATGTCTGATTAGCGCCATCTGTGAGATGTTTTGGAACTACTTTTGACATATTTGAAGCTATCAGAAAACCTCTGATTAGCTTTTACTCTGAAACGTCTTACCTCTTTTGGTCCATACTTTGTAAATTCTCACAAACTAAAGTAAACTCTCTCATTCTTTGTAAATTCTCTCTCTCTTCAAAAGGTCGACCATAGATTCTAATCTACATAGACAGCTGTCAATGTCAAATCATAGCGTCTTCATCACCAGCAAGCCCTTGCTGCAACGCTCTGTGTTGCTGAAGCAAATGCCTCTGCCTACCCCGCTTTGGGATTAATAGGCGCGAAGTGTATTTTGTTTTGTAGAATTTTGCATTGAAACTTTGAAACAAACAACCATTTTTTATGTTTATCGTTATACATTTTTTTGTAGACGCCCGCTTTGCGATTGCATACGTGTATGTTTAGCTGGTGCCTCTGCCTAGCCCTGCTTTGGGATTCATCATTTTTTTAAATCACTATAAACAAGCGTTTGACCACCATCCTACCTGATGAAATAACAAACTGATCAAATAGGAATCCTTTCTTCTTCTCACTCTCACTACATTATTTTCGTTAACTTAAAAAAAAGACACTTCATTTTCTTCAGGTAAACCCCATCCATAAACGTGACAGTAAGTGTTGCACAGTAAGCACTTTGTGTAAAAAAATATAGAACGACTACATTAGCAGAACACGCAATGGACATAGAAATGTCATTGTAAGTGACAATTGTCAAGTTTATGAAATGTCTGTGTGGGGTATCTGGGATTACGGTTATGTAATATAATTCATTGCTAGCGACAGATAAGATTAAGGCAATATATGTATATACTAGTGGACTCGACAGACGTTGACCTGTCTTAACTATTAATATGAATATGAAATTAGTATAACCTCAATTTTTTCTTTCATAAGAACCTTCTTCTGTCATTAATAAGCACAACAAAGGATGAATTAGCGACACACAAGAACGGGAGAAAAAGTATCCTATGTCCTTCTCCTGGTTTTAAGCTACGCACCCACAAATTTTTAGCCAAATCGGTTTAACCGCACTTGAGTTATAAATAGTGTAACTAACACGACTTTCTTTTATATATATATACTAGTGGACGCCCCGCGATTTCATTCGCGTAATTTCAGTTCTTCATACAAAACTATAACGCCCTCTATATAGCGACGCGACCAACAGGATCGGGGTAAAAAGTATCCTATGTCCGTCTCCCGGTTCTAAGCTACCACAGCCCCACCAATTTTCAACCAAATCGGTACAGCCGTTCTTGAGTTATAAATGGAGTAACTAACACGACTTTCTTCTATATACATATATAGTATTTCAGTATTTCATACTAAAGTATAACTCCCATTATTTAGTGATCTCATCTCACAGGATCGCGATAAAAAGTTGCCTATGTCCTGTCTCAAGCTCTACACTATCTGTATACCAAATTTAATTTAAATCGGTTCAGTAGTTTTGTCGTGAAGGCGAGACACACAGACAGAGTTACTTTCGCATTTATAATATTATAATTCATCTATACTTATATAAGTATAGATGAATTTCTGTTCGTTAGTCCAGCTAAAACTTGAGTACAGCTAAACCGATTTGGGTATTATTTTTTTTAAGAAAGATGTGCTATTTAGTCTGAACGTCTTCAAGTCACTGGGGTGAATAGGTACCTACTGAACAAGTGTGCTCCATCGTAGGCCACATCGCTGCTTAACATCAGGCAGGATGGTGCTCAAACACTTGTTCATAGCGACTAAAAAAAATACGAAGGTGACCTTCGACAAGTCAGGGAAGCTAATATATTAAAAAATATAGGTAACTCACACAACGTTACCAATTTTGTCAAAGTTCAAATGTCACATTTCATAAAGCTCGATGAATCGATCACAGGCACGACACGCCACGACACGACACGACACGAGGTCATTATATTGCACTCGCTTATGATTATAAACAAATCTAGGCATACGAACACGCTATTATATAATAATGAAAAACCTGATTTATTCACTGAGTCATAATAGCATACACTATTCTTAACAGATAGTGATGAAATTCGATACATACCTACCTATAATATTTAAATAAGCGACCAAGCGCGAGTCGGTCTCGCCCATGAAGGGTTCCGTAGCACCAAATCTTTTAGTCTTGATGATATTTAATGAACTCTATGAAACAAAATAAAAAAAATTTAAATCCGTCTATAATTGACGAAAATATCGGTAAACATACATAAAAAAAAATACATACAGACGAATTGAGAACCTCCCCCTTTTTATATAAAGTCGGTTAATCAAAAGGAAAGAAAAGAAAGGTCGATTGTGTATAACGATTTTTTTTATTCTTGGCTCTAATGTTTATCTTTAAAGCCGATAATTCTACCACAAACAAAGTAGTTTTGCTTGTGGCAGATGACTTAACTTGCGTATGTACCATCGTAGAACACATCGCAGCTTAGCATTAGTCAAGATGGCGGTCAAACGACTGACAAAAATGCTCGACCAAAAACAATTGGACGTAGTTACATAGAAAGGACTCAATCCACACGTTGCCTGAAATTGAGTTAGCTATACCAGGGTGCTAAGTTAAGACATATCCATCATATAAAAAAAGATTTACGACGATCCCTAGAATTTCATACATTTGCATAGAACGTCAATCTGTCGCTCTGTCGCGACGTCACTGTCGCAAAAGATGCTCGCATAGAAAGTCTACCTTTACTCAATCATATTCACCACAAGAAGGAGTTAATATACATACATACTAGTGGCGAAGCTAGGAGGTAAGCCGATAGTGAAAAATAGGCACTTAACCAATGCTTATTTAGATTTTATTAGTCTTACTACTCAAATAGAGCTATAATAAGTCCCTGCGCTACTTAATTTCCTTGAAAATAGTTGTTAATGTGCCTGGCATAGGCTTGTCTTGGACTACCGGCTTACCCCTAGCTTCGCCACTAATACATACATACACTTCACGCCTGTCTCCCAGAGGGGTAGGCAGAGACTACATACCTCCATTTGTCACGGTCCTGACATACCCCTTTCGCTTCATTTACATTTATACATCTTTTCATTCATGACCTCCGGTTTCGAGTACTTTTCAGGTGTTGATATAAAGTACTAGTGGATGCCCCGCGATTTCATTCGCGTAGTTTAGTAGTAACTGCATTTCCAATTTCAAGCGTCTAACTTGAGCGGTTTAAATTTTTCATACAAAAGTATTTTCCCGCTAATTCCCGTCCCCGTGGGAATTTCGGGAATTCCTTCCTTGGTGCGCCCCTACGGTACCTAAGCGACGTCCGTTCCAAATTTCAAGTCCCTACGTTTAGCCGATTGGGCTGTGCGTTCATATGTCAGTCAGTCATTCAGTCAGCTTTTCCTTTTAAATATGTATTTAGATACCAAACAATAAGGCAGTTTAAGTAGGTACATAGAGGATGAATAGGATTAATTTTATACTATTTGGTCCGCTCTCTTTATGCCCATGAGAGTCAAATTCAATGCAGAATTGATTAGATATTACTGTAGTTGAAACCCAACGAGAAATTAAGAAGTGTTGCTTAAAATTTTCAAAATTCATAATACCCGCTTAATAAGTTGCCCATTACTTTTATTTGTTTGCGTTTCGGAATCTAAATAGGTGTATTGCACGAATCATTTCGTTACATTATGTACTTTACGGATTATAGTTTTGATGTAAGAGTTCTAAAATTTTGTAATGAATAAATCAACCTTTGGATTCATCCATCTGCTTTTAAATGAAGTTTAAATAACAAAAATACACTTCACGCCTTTTAATCGCAAAGCGGGTTAGGCAGAGGCGCTTCCTAAAGCAAATGCCCACGGTTCACCAATGAAGTTTAATTTGAGAAAAATAATATTTTAATCAAATATAAATGCGTATAGTGTACTGTTGATTGTAGTCGATATTTTTGAGATTTTTAATTATAGATTATTTCTAGAGTATTCGTTCATGACTAAGTTGCGCAACTCGGTGGCAATTATGTTAGCTGGAAGAAATCGTTGTAAGAATAAAGTTGCCTTTTGCAATTTTATCATGGCCAATTTTGGCCTCGTAATGTACTTATTACTCATACTCATGTGTGCAATAAAGATTATATTTATTTTTATCACGCAATTAACGGTTTTTTTTCTCAACTGAAAAACAAGTTTGGTCGAAGTTTCGTTTAAAAATAAAATAGAAATAAAAAAGTCACTTCACGCCTTTTAATCCCAAAGTTTCGTTTAGGGCAGAATTATTCGTTTTAAAGCTCCCACGTGAGCGAACTTGTTTACTGTCCCATTGATTTCCGTTTCGCAAAGCGACGGAAGTGTATTGCTCTGGCATGAGTCCTTGACTGTACTGTAGAGCTACTTGCAACATACTTAAACCACTATTTAGTAACACCACGTCGTATTAGAGGCTATGCATACTCGTTAGATTATCTAATTCATTATTGCAATAGCGTTTTGGTTATTTGTAATGTTTAACAGACGATTAATAGGTAAATATTTTGTCAGGCGGTTCGAGGAATAATTTTCTCTAATCCTACTTATAAATACGAAAGATTACGACAAGTACTTCATCGTACGCCACATTGATACACAAGGAAAAAAATGTAGTCAAACACATCATCATCACCAGCCTATACTTGTCCACTGCTCGACATAGGCCTCTCCAATTAACGCATGCCTTTATACAATACCAATGACTTAAAGGGGTTACTTTGAACTGAACTTTTTCAAAGTCCAAAAGTTCTTAGGAATTCCTAAATAAAGAAGAAGGAGTCTACTAAGTAAAGAAGCTGGAGTCTGCTTTAAATTAA
>SJJU01005567.1:0-26432 GCA_012932125.1 Conopomorpha cramerella | reverse complement strand
CATAGTAAAAGTTGTTCATATTGACGAACTCAACAACGTTTCTAACGTTATCGTCGTATCTCTTTGATATTATTTTATTTTGTTAGTGTAATACGATATGTATGATATGTACAATGGATGTATAATGAAAATGCAAAATATCGTTTTCTACGTGAGTTACGACCAAGTTTATTACCAGTGGAAGTTATATTAATAGTTTGTACCAGACGTTGCGAAATTTATCAAAGACTAGCTGTCCCCGGAAAATATTGGCTTTTGTACCCCGTGTATTGGAAGAAGTACACTTTTTAAGCCTTCCCTGGACTTCCACGTGTGATTCGAGACCAAAATTAGCCAAATTGGCTCAGTCCTTCTCGAGCTTTAGCGAGACTATGTACTATGTTTTAGTCCCTCTAAAATTTGCTCAATTTATTTGTAGCCATGCTGCAATGCTTCATTATGTATTGTACTGACCTTAGCTGTGATAATATGAAATAAAACATTTGTTTAGCGAAGCTGTGGGTTGTTTTCTTTTTATTAAAAACATCTCTAAATATAGAAACTAGCTTAGATTATCAACAAACCTTAGACGTATGGTACATATTAATACTTAATCTAATTAACTTTGTGCTTTTTGCACGCTGTAAGATCGTACATTCGAACTTAAATTACTATGGAATAAACTCTAAATACAGTGTTAACAAAAGAAAATATAATTGTTTCTCGAAACGATATTTTTTTACCCACAACAAACATTTAAATAATGGCACTATTAAGGCACGACTTGTGAGTATTTCCGATTTCTTACCCTAGAGTGGGAAACATTTGTCCGGGAATTTACCCCAAGCTGGTTAAATAATAGGAATCTTGATCCATACTCACTTCCTATTCATCACCCCGTTAATGTACATGTGTAATGTACCTTGAAAGCTTATATGGAAACATAATTTATTAGATAGTAATCTCTTCTAAAAAATACTAACAATCCGTCCAAGTATGTCAGTAACATGAATAGCATTGATAGTCCTTGACTGTACGTAGGGTGAAAACTAAGAATATGAAACCAAAATGGAGTCCTTTTTTTAACCCAGCTTAGGGTAAATTCTCGGACATACGTTTCCCAGTTTTGACCATAGGGTAAGAGATTGGAAATACCCCGACTTGTTTAACACTTGACTGGACAGAGAAACAGTATTAGTTATATAACAATAAAAAGTCCGTAATGTATTGATATAAATCACACAATTTGTAATGGAATGTGACAATGTAATGTTAAAAAAATGCATTTACTTTTGGTACAAATAATCTTTAACACAAAATAAATCACAATAAAAACATATATATTAGTACGACATACAACTATATGCCAGTAACTATTTATTAAGTATGCAATAAAATGAAAATATATAGACATTTGACATTTCCAATTTCTAACAACTTTTAATGTAAATTCTTATACCAAAAACAACTAGACTTGCAATCCGTCAGTTTAGGATTAATTTATATCGCATATTTAGAACAAAAATAACCCAATGAAAAATGAAACATGCTGATTTTGTAATTTAAGTTTTGTTACCTCTTTTATGTTAAGGTTCAATTTCAGAAAATGGCACATTTTGTTTTGTGTCACTTTTGTTCTAACTGTGCGATATATTTTATGGGATTTTGGAAAGCAAACAAGATACGCACCAATATAATCCAATAAAAAAGCCACAAACATTACAGTACAAGCTAGCACTCTTCATTATAGGCTAAGGATAGAAGCATTAGAATGAACCGAGACGTCAATATAAAAAACATGCAAGAGTGAAAAAGTAAGAGACAAATATCTCCTATTTCTTACTGCGTATCTGGGTTCAAACTGTGACATTTTGGTGGATCCAATATTACTACTGGTACTTTATTTGCCATACATTTTGGTGGAAAAGAGATAAGACTGATGACGGTACACGGCTTGCAAGGCTAGTTTTATTTGGTCCGTGTGTAAATTTGTCTTTGCGATCTTAAATTGATCTAAAACCACTGCTCGTGTTATTTCAATATAGGTATAATTTATTCTGAGCTTTCTTTCGTATCTCATACAAATATTATTCCAAAATAAAAATAACTATTTACTCACTCTCGCGAACAGTAAACTCTTTACTATCCACGGAGTATCGAGTGAATCAAAAATATAATATGTACATTAGGAATGATAAGACGTAAACTTCAATCATGCGCAGGACCGCATACGTAGACAGATCGACAGTGGCGCCACCATGTGGAAATATTCAGACAGAGGAATATCCTAAAGAAATAAACGTTTTCCCCCGATATGTTCTTGGACAAGAATTTCTTTCAACTATTTAACTATAGACAAAGCAAAAACCATTCAGGTATTTCATCGTCGGCCACAAACATTCCTTCTACCTCAAGCCGGAAAATTAAATGTCCGTCCAAAAATAGATAGAATTATTTTTTTTCCAGGTACTCTAAAAAGCTTTTGCCCTGATGTTATCATAATTATAAAAATGTCTTCACAAACTGAATCACCTTTTTCGTAGCAAACTCTTTTTTTAAATAATGAACAGTCATGAATAAAAAGTTCAAAATTTATACAGTAGTACGTGATTGGCATGAAATAACCAATTAGTCATACCTGTTATAGCTTATTAGCAATGTGATACCTGTGTAGTTTTAAACATACGAGGAAAACGATTTCTTTTTACAAATCCAGCCAGTCTTCATTACCGACAGGAGCAGCGCCATCTATATATACAATTTTCGCTTAAGAATACCACATGAGCGTGCCGTTTTGCGCCAACCTAACCCTGCCGGTGGCAACGAGCCGCAGCGCGCGAGGGTACGCCCGATGTTCCGCCAAGTGTATACGCTCCGTTAGGGATTCCTCGTCGTCGCCCTTCAGTACGGCCACACGCTCTTGAAGTATTATCGCGCCGGTGTCCATGCCTTCCTGTTGGTCGGGAATTTAAGACATTTAGTTGGAACATTCTGTAGTAATTACACACATCAAGAGTGTCTAGGGGTCAAGTTACTTTTTAGAAGATTGCAAAAAAAATATACACTTCACGCCTTTAATCCCAAAGAGGGGTAGGCAGAGGCACTTGCTAAAGCAAGCAAGTACCCACGGTTCACCAAGCGTATTTAACCCAACGCACTTTGTGGATCAGCAGCGCCATACAAGGGGCGGTCATAAATACCAAACTTTCTTAATAAGCGTTTTTTTGGGAAATAATAAAACAACCTTAAGAAAATGAGATGAAAATGGTATAATAAGGTGTTAGAACAATAAGAAAAGGAAAACCACGTTTTTAATACGGTAAAATAAAAAAAATATTTGACTTAGACGACTACCTCTACATATTTCACATTTAAATACATCATTATTAAATTAATTTATTTACATAATTGTATGTATACTAATAAGATATGAATTATTTACAATGATATAAGCAAGTAAGTAAGTAGGTACATATACATAAACATTTTGCAAAAACTCCATTGAAAACAGAAACACTAAACGTGCCAGGTCATATTTACATATTTAGTGTTCCTGTTTTAAAATTAACCTAGTTTTACATATTAATTTAACTCTAAACTCTTAACATACTTAAAACCTCTCTTGACATCACACTCTTTTTCTGACGGGGGAGTTTTCTAAGGCTACTGATAAATGGGTCTGAGCTGAGTAAGAGTCTATTTAGCAAATCTGTGTTAGTAAATTCTCTCGACATTTTACGCGTATGATCTCGTCTGAAGGACTTGTAAAATTTATTGTTTGATTCTGCTGCCTCTTCAGATAACTCCCCGATTGATAATAAAGCGTGCTGCGCTACCTGAGCCCCGTGAATGAGGACTTTGTGGATGGAAGCTGGGAGGTTGTACCACGGATAATCTTGAATCAGAAGACGCGCGGTTTCTAAACCATATTCTTTGAATGTGGTTTAGATATTCAATATTAATATTGAATCCTGATGATAAAGCTTGTAAAATTGCAGAGCATCTGTCAATCAAGTCTTGCCTTATACCTGTAATTTCTGCTGAAACTAAAGAATTTTTAAACAATTTCCGTGCCGTATTTCCGTCTTTCGACGTCCCACTTCCACCATTTCGTGGCTTATCTACTATTAAACCTAGCCTTCGTCTAAACTCATCATCCTTTTTAGCATTTAGTACACTTTGATAAGATGGTAAAACATGAGATTCGGTTTTGCTGTTAATAAAGTCTTTGATCAATAAATACTGATGTTTAGTCAACTTGGCCTCTACAAGTAGTGATAAGACTTTGTGGACACTTATATTCTGTGAAATGCTAGAATTTGACTTATTAGAAGTATTGAGTAGCGTACTAATTGCAGAATGATTTACATGAGATAATTCTGCCAATCGCCTGCGTTTTGAGCGTTTAGACAGGTTGGAAAAAAAATTCATGGGGCGGCCACGAGACGTGCCTGGAAGGTTCGCGGTTTCTATCGAACACTGCTCATTACTTCTGAATATCCCTACACATTCAATATTCTCTAACCAATTAGAATACTTTTTTAGAAATGTTAATTTAGTTCTATTTACAATTTTCCAATATCCATGAAGTACTTTACACAAATTTAATATTTTCTCATCTAAATTCCTAATATCAATATTCTCGACCTCACTAAGGGAAGCTGGAAATGTATTTAGTAAGTATGTATATGCTTCTGACGTTGTTCTGACTGAAACGTTTCCGTGACCGGATAACCATATTTCAAACACATGCATTCTTGAAAAGGTGCATTTAATCGTTTTTGTTAATGTTAGTTTACGTCTACGGCGTAGTCACTAAGCTACTACGTAGTCTTCAAGACCGTGCAGCAAGTACATGGGCAGGTCTCGGCAAAAAAAATCCTTTTTTATTTAAAACTTGATACATATACCTATCAATTGTTTTACATGAGAACATCTGAAAATGCCTGACATTTTTTAAAACTCTACGTCAAACCGAAATATCTAGAAAAAAATGTGCGTATATTTGCTTAGCTTCGGCACCCTTAAACACGTTTTCGCAAGTCAAATTAGGTCTAAAAATATACATAAATAGTAAAACATACCTTGTTCTTGGAAATACATGTCCGCAAGCCACTCTCAAACAATGCAATTCTGAGAATTCACTGATGCACAAACAACGTCTTAATGAGTTACTGATAACGCGCGAGCGAAACTGGTTGATGCTTCCACTTCCGATGAAAAAGTATGTGATTTCTAATGAAAAGGGTGACATATTTATATATTGTGGGTAGCCTGTCTAATGCTTAATCATTACATGCAATAAAATTGTGGGTAATCGACAGTTGATTTTTGGGAATTATGACCAGTGTGTACTTTTTGGATGTGTCTGGCTGTTAATTTATATAAGTATGTATTTAAAAGAAAGAAAAAATGTATTTAAGTAAGTATATTTCGTTGTCTGAATTTCATAACACAAGTGCTTTAGCTACTTAACATGGGATGAAGGCGATGTGTGTATTGTTGTAAAATATATACATTTATTTTTATTTTACCAATAAGTTATCGGTGGATGAACATACAAAAAAGCGATATATACGGTAGAATTGAGAAAGGCTCTTCTTTTGAAGTCGCTTTAAAAGCTTCCAATTTTCACCTTCACACTTCATGGCATTTTGTACCGTGATTTAATGCTATTTTTATTATTTACTAGTGGGACCGATATACTTTGTGCCTGACTTAACATTTGACTGTCTGGGAAAATCTAGCAAAAGGCTCACATTTAAGTAGATGAATAGGATTATAACTTTATGTGCCGCTTAAACTTATTTCAGAATTTGTGACGCTACAGAAATTATAATAGATAATCCATCGATAACGCCAGCTTGAAAATCAACTCTTCGCTCGTCTCTCAATCTCGGTTACGGGGAAATTTGATGACTTTTTGCATTATTTACGGGCGGTACATAAATTTGAGATTGGAATAGAGCTTACATTTTCCTGACATCTGTGGATTTGTCCAGCCAGCCTGATCCACATGTATTTATTATGGTATATATTACGCTATACATGAGGAGGGATGAAAACCATGTACCAAGGAAAGTGATAAGTACGAATGTGGAAGGATACAAGGGAAGAGGGAGACCGAAGAAGGTATGGATGGACTGTGTGAAAAATGACATGTGCGTGAAAGGTGTAACTGCAGAGATGACGAATGATAGAGATGAATGGCGAAAAGAAACGTGTTGCGCCGACACCACCTAGTGTGGGACAAGGGTAGGAAAATGATGATATTACGGTACCTATACATGATATGCACATTATAATATACATTTCGAGATTGTACCTACCTATGGTTCCACGTGCAATTTTCTTTAACTTTGTTTCATCCAACCCGCGTAAGCCCTCTCCTGACGCGTCAAAAAAGGCACGACATGGAGCAAATACGCATTGTGATTGGCTGTTATGTCACACATCGTGCCACTCAGCTTGTTTCAATCAATCGCAGTGCGTGGTATATCTTGTCATGTATTTCTTGGAGCACTTTGCTAGGGGGGCTGGTTTTATAATAGGCAACACAATTTGCGATTCACCACTAGATTTATACGCCCTTCAACTAGGTACTGATAATTTATTTTCTGGTATAACAAAAATAATTTTAATGAATGTATCAGAAACAATACTGAGGCGTACGATAAATACTGTTATACACCATTAGCATTTATAATTAACTTGACAGTCTGTAATGTTATAGTTCCATCTCACTCATTTACTAAGTCACCAGAAAAGGACAAAAGTGCCCAATACCAGGCTGTCAAGTGTTATTCTAAAAGCTTATCGAACTGTAGTCCCTTCGAGGCAACGTGCAAAATGTTCATGTTTTTACTTTCCAAATTCACAAGGTGACCTGTCGACAAACTGCGTGACACCAATAAGTGTGTCAGAGACAATGTTTGTTTATGTTTTGGCCATGTTTGCTTCCCTTAGTGGCGGGGATTCGAACTTTCGAGTACGCACCGGCTGTGTTTTCTGTTTACCCAACGTCGCGTCGACATTTTCTCTTTGTAAGCTGGATATGTTTGACTAGGGGTTCTGTGTTTTAGTGCAGCATGTGGTTAGGTAGGTACTCGTTTATTTTGTAGATTTGAATGAATGCCTCGCCGATAAATGCGGTTAGATATAGGTCGATAGATAAACACCATCTGACTCGAAACTGACATCGATAAAATATCATTCACATCTGCGATACAGAAGCCGAATTTGCAATTTTCTTACCAATCTTACCAAGTAGTTATTTTTCTTTGTGAAAGTCGTAAAATGTCTTTATGTCTGTGTGATTATCAAGTGGAATCGGATCTTGATGAAATTTAATACGACAGTCATCGAGTAAACGTCTAATATAATTTCATCATACATTCGAAAGCTAACTGAAGAAATTTAATTTAATGTTTTCTTTAAGAAAAGGATTTTGTTGCGGTTTCTTTGGTAGATAGAGTGATTTGTCGGGAAAGTTTATAAAATAGTGTTTTTCTGCTATTATATTCATAAAACATATGAAATAATGTATATTGGCAAACAAAACGTCGTTTCTCGGGTCAGCTAGTGTAGCATGTAGGTAATAGTAACACGAACCTTTAAAAGGAACCATATTCTTCATAAATAAACTGTCACTGACGTTTTATTTAGCGTAAACTATAAATAATGGCAATATGTCACCCGACTTTCCGAACTTTTTCTCCTACGAAATTTTTATTGTTGCTTTCAATGCTTCTCAGTTTTCCTCCAGTATTACCTATTGAATAAATATATATGAAGAGAAATTCGAGGAAGTTCAGAAACAGTGATGAATATTGCACGTCACAAACATATAGCAATTTCGCAATACTCTAGAAGTTAGCAATATAAGTTTTAGTATTCCGAGCTCCTGCGTTTACAAACGGGTGCTCCTTTTCTAGAATCCGCCTTTCGTTCCATTTTTCTCCAAGACGAATAGGTAGTTACTTATAATAATATAGTACATAATAATACAGGCTTACTGGGTACGTCGACCTATTCCCGCTAAAGGCTAATAGTAGACATCACTTCTGACCGTTTTTACTATGGGACCCCCTAAACATAACCCTTGTCTGGCTATTCGACTTTTAGACTCTTTACTAAAAAATCACAATTTGTTAACTTCAAATCTGAGAATCTTTTTTTTGTGAATCTGCAATATAATTTCGGGTTTTAGATTAAGAGAGCGTCTGTGGTCCAGTTGGTCGGATACTTGACTTGCAAGCGGAGGTTGCGGGTTAGAGTCCGGCTACTGGACGTGTACCAATGGGACTCTTTTTCAGAGCCTATGTACGCAACGCAACGCTCATACGGTTTTGCTTTAGCAAGTGCCTCTGCCTACTCCGCTTTGAGATTAAAGGGCGTGAAGTGTATTTTTAAATTGACGATAAGATGACTAATTATGTTGATATGTGTTAATAAATTAGTCGTGAGGGAGTGTTGTTAAAAGGAAAGAAAAACTTATTAAGAAATAAAAAGTATGGCATTACAATGTTGACTGTACGTAATATTTTTTAATGTACGAACTTGCCATTCAAAGGACGTCAGCGATGGCGCTTTCCTAAGACTTGTGGGTGTGGAATACCACAAGCAGTTTACCGTATATCCCAGTGTTTACAATTATACAGCGTTTTATAAATGGAACATTTTCTCACATTTCATTACCTAAAGTACGTTATAAAGACTTCATGTGCTGCCGTCGGTGGCAGAAAAACTCTCGGAATTTAATTTAAAGGCGATCACCCTCTAATGGGTGTCCGCCCCACGTGATACCTAACTTCGATAATCGTTTCCAATCAGCGACTCACGCCAGGCTAGAAAAACTTAAGCTGTCTCCATTAAAAAAAACCTTCCACTTCTTGGCATGTGCTTACAGAAGCTGATTTAATCGTTAAAAGTGGGGTTACTGGGGAAAGAAAATAAAGCCGCACATTATTTTAATTTCAATATTTTTGCCGTAAAATATTTTTACCGGTTATATCGACGCACGGTGACGTATCTGCCGTGTGGTGACGACGAATAGAATACATTTGTCACCAACCAAGCCCAACTTTTCCTTCTTTTTGTCTTGGGGGTCTCAAGAAGCGGTCGAGGGAACTCTCCAAAGCAGCGATCTCTGTGAGTTAAACCACAGCCACACCACTGCGATCGTCAATACACCTGCCAAGCGTAGCGGTTATTGGTATTTCCCCCCCATCACAAACAATCAATAATTGATACAGTCAATGATTCAGTATATAGACCATTTTAAGCCGACTGTACATCCTATAGGTCTGAATAGAACGGATGAATGCGAATACACTGTTTTACGGTCTACAAAAACTATTATTAAGTAAGTACAGAAATATGTCGATGACCGATTTTTTGGCCTACGGTAAGCCGATCGTCCAGATAGGTCGTAAACAGAAAGAATCTTGGGCCCATCGGTACATCCAAAGAAAATTGGGGAGTCTCCGTAAGGTTTACCTCTCCGCGCAGATTACCAGCTTTATTTCTCATTCTCTTTGTATCAATAGTTTAAACCGGGTATTACGGCATAATCCGTAAAATTAACTGTTTCGGAACTTCGAGTAAATAACGAAGGTAAGCTGAATGTTTCTTGGTTCTTTTAATAAATGAATACTACATTACAAAAAATGTAAAGCTAACAATAGTAAGATTGCAAATGGAGACCTTATCGCTCAGAGCGATTTCTTCCAGGTGACCTAATTCATATATAAAGGAACTTAACATATTTTCTTTGGTTAATTTCGCGCCGTAATACCCGGTTTAAACTGTTAATATAATGTCAGAGCGCGTTTCTTAAAGAATGTTTTTTCTTTCTCTTTACCCCCAAAGTCACTGTAGGGCAAATAATGACAAAAGTGAACGAACCCTTTAGTAGCGATAGGCCCACCACTTATCACGTTGAGCTAAAAACACTTACGAAATGTTTTTTAAACATTTGCTTGGCAAGGTACCTCTCCTCACCACACTTAGGGATTAAAAAGTCGTCTGTGTTTCATTATTCACACAAGAGTGTGCGGTTTTAGGCCTTATTTTAAGCTGGTTACGGTTGACATTAAACACACGAAATTTGTCTTTCACTTTGCCATTTCGTGGCCATTACTTTAATTAAACGTTTTTTTTTCTTTCCCAGCGGAGTTCCGAAGCCGGCAGATATGCGAGGGCGAGGTGACGAGGCTGGCCTGTAAGAGATACCACCGTCTTGCCATCTTCGAGGCTCAGTTCGGGAGACAGGCGAACGAGGCACTCACCTGTCCCCAGCCGCAGACCGTACAAAATGAGAGTGAGTTGATGAACATTATGACCAGTCGATAACTACCGAAAATCTCATTGTAATCAATACAAAGTCGCCTCCCGCTGCCTGTCCCTATGTATGCTTGGAGGTTTTTGTCACTATCTCATTATTTACGAACATAGATTGAATCTTGTCCTTACAAAAGGTTTATATTATGTTGTAATACATGTATTTATTCGCATAGAAATAATGTACTTGTGCAAAACAATATTTGTTGGGTTAGCTAGTACTTTTTTATCGTGGCGAAATCCGTTATGGATACCCCATCGCTGGCGGAGACAGCGGCAGGGTAAAATGGGACTCCCACTCACTAAAACTCCAGGGCAACCACTCCCGCGTTATTGCCGCGGCTCCCGGAACAGCTCAGCTCCGTGAGTCACTACGCCCATGGTTGGCCCCAGCAGCGCTAGGTCCTCGTGGACTGTCTCCATAATGAGGGCGATCAACGCATCCCTAGATCACGATGTCATACGGCGGTACCAGGATCACCGCCGTCGCCGTCGCCAGCCCCTATGCTCTTTCGGTCGCCTTTTACGACAGGCAAGGGATAACCTCAGTCCTATTCTTATGCCCAGAACTGTTGGGCACGGGTTAGCTACTGCCTAATATGTCGAGACGAAAGTTTCTGTTTCCAAATAATAAGAACAAACACTAGACCATTGGCCTAGAAACACATGCCCCGAGCTCCAATCCAAGTCGGTCGTTGACTGTGATATAATTGAGATTTAAGAGGTAAGTGATTTTTTTTTCTATAAACGATACTAAATATAAAAATCTATTTCTATACGAGGAACTTGGGGCTGGACGTTGAACCAAGAAAACAATTGATTTATAAGAAAGAACTTGGTTTGGACAATGTTTCCTGAAACAGTCACTAGACACTTTTGTATGTGTACTTGCATGAATTATGAAGAATATAAAATAAAAAATATTTGACTATGATACGTGCTTTATTAGAGCAGTGTAAACACGATTTGAAGAAAAAAAAAAACATAATTATATTAAAAATAAATTTTTTTTTTTCAAAATCTATATATGGTTTTATGTGCAATTGGGCGTTTATTATTCAGGACATATATGGTTTCATATGCATTCAAAACAAAAACACTATCAAAATGAAGAACAATAATATAAGTGAAAAAACTGTATAAGACAAGCATTTTATTTTTGAAATTTAACCAAGAATTGTTTGGTATTCCTTGTGTACGGTATCCAACTCTATGATGCTGGTAGGCAAGTCATTTTAAGTAAAGCTGAAATGATCTGGATCGAAGCAATCCATACAACTCTCTGTCCTTTTATTATTTTCAGGAGGAGCTATACGTTTTTTGGTGTTTCTCTTATTAATAACAATGTCAGATAAAATAACGAGTCTTTATCTGAACCACGAATATGGTCCCTTTCAGGTATAATTAGTGGTTTCCTTATTAGTATAGGATGAGAAGGCGACGACGAACCGTCGAAAACGTATTTTACATCATCTCTAATGACGCCATCGCCAGGTATGATGTTAGTATGATATATTTTCCCATAAAATCGTGTAGGATCCATTGTGAAAAAGAAAAGCAAAGCGAAAATGCTAATGAAATGGAAACAAATCTAATAACAGCAGTAATAGAAACCTAAGTTATAGTCATAAATAAGTGTAAATGCATAATAGCCCATATCTGTCCCAGTAATATAAAGCCTTGAATGCATACGAAACCAGATATGTCCTCGTAACTAAAATGGTAAAAACATACGAAAATAAAAAAAATCTGAAAATACCGATTTAAATCATAAAAAAGCACAATTAACTGATTAACATAACATTTTTTTCTAAACTCACCACTTATCACTTTTTTTGCCATGCATAATACGAGTTTGCGCTCATCATTTCTCTATATCTGGCTACGCTCGGTAAAATGAGGGTAGTTCGAAACATATCAGACCATGGCACAAAAAAATACGTCTGGATACTGGTAAATAAATGTTCTATACGGTTAAGTGTTTTAAATGTGTCAAATTAATTTATGTTACAAAAAATATATTGAGACAAAGTCAAGAAACCAAATTATATGGTTTCATATGCGGTAGAGGGTTAAGAAGTACCAAACAATTTTTTTTTACCATTTTTTTATGAAACGCGCACAGACTAAGGTAAGCTCGAGCTTGTCTTTGATTTTATTCGTGCCTATATACCTACCCGGTGAAGAATATTGAGTTGTTTTTTTTATATCTTTTAGTGTTTCACACTGGCACATTACATATTTCTATGTAAATCTGAATCACTCAAAACAATACGGGTACTAAAATTGTGAAAAACAAAATATCTTCACAATTTTTTGTTGTAAGTACAAAAAATTTAAAAGCCGCGTAGAGTCACAATTCAAATTCCTGTTTTCCGTAAAGTATTCAAGGATTGCACTAGGTTATTGTATCTACACTAATATTGTAAAGAGGAAATAAGTGCATGTTTGTAACGAATAAACTCAAAAACTACTGGACGGATTTCGATAATTCGTTCGCCAATAGAATGCTATCCATTAATGAATGCTAGCATTATCCCTGAGTAACATAAACTATGTTTTATCCCAAAATTCCCAACAGGGACGAAGAAAAACGCGAATAACACCGCGTGGTACATCTAGTATGATATATGACAATGTTAACTCGCCAAAAACGAAATTGTCTAAAATTACAATAATAATAATAATATGTTCGGTTGTGGGTTGTGTAAAAAAGTATCTATTGAGATCTCAGTGAGCGCCATTATCTAAGGAAAGATTTCACTTTGCCAGCTTTCACTAATAATTACCTAAGTAAGTAGTTTTTGGCTAAATAACTGATAGGTTCATAATGTTGTTTTTAGGTAAAATCAAATAATTAGTAAGGGGAAAGTAGCAACACGTTTTGTACAAACTATCAATAGGATAATTTTTTCTAGAGTTACTATTATTTTGTGTGAGATTTGTTTTAACTAATTTATTTTTGTATGCCAGTTATACAAGATAACTTCGGGGTCATCCAGACTTACTTTTTCTTACTCAGTAAATGATAGCGATTTCAATGGTATACTTATTTTCCTAAATAATGTGTTTCTTTTTTAGTTAAAAATATTCGTGTGACCATACATTTTGTTGTAAATTTTGGATAAGAAAGGACACATTTACCTAAACAACTTTAGAAAGTCTCAGTCACAAAAATAAAGATACTTCTAAGTACCAGCTAATCTATTACCTTGGAAACGCCATAGGTAATGTTGCTATTTGCAATTTTATCATTGTAATGTAAAGTGTGCATTAAATAGTAAATTCATTAATTCAGTCTTTATAATGTTGGAATCGCTATAATTTTCTGAGCTAGAAAGAGTTCGTCACCGGAATGAATGGACTGGTTGGACCTCGAAGGCAGCCTGCATAGAAGCATTGCCTTATTTCGCTTTAAAACCTTTCATTGCAAACGGCAATGCAAGTCCACTCAGAAAAGGCACATCTGCCAGTTTTATTGACGCTATAATGCAAGCTATCTTTGTTTCAATCTCGTAAATACGACTTTAAAAAGAAAACTGTACCGTACACCTTGCATGATCCTGAAGCAGATATTTCCGTAGAAATTGAAATGGAAACATTTCGAGCTTACATTTTCCGTTTTACTACCCCAGACGTTTGGAATTAATCTGAACTGCTTTAGTTTTATAGTGAGTTCACTACAACTGACCTGGCAAACGTTGTTTTACCAATATACATTATTAAAACAGTATTTCTCTGCTTTTATATGTAAACAGGCATGCACCCTATGTCTGTTAAAGAAAACTGCATTAAAACCCGTTGCATTTTTTTAATACCATATCTAAGCATACCTTTGCATGCTGAAATCTTACTTTCGCGACAGTAACTCAAAATATAATATGAAATTGTCACGTGAAACATTTCGAAAAATCCCACAAAAGGGGTGGCGCCCGCCCCCCAAGCATAGCGCTCCAAGAAGCAAGTGATAAAACATATCACGCGCTGCGATTTGTTGAAACAAGCCGAGTTGTGCACGAAACGTGATATAACAGCCAATCAGCGCATATTTTGTCGTTCTTTTGTCTTTGTCGGCTATAGTGCTGCTTGATATTGATAGACTATTGCGATTATTACCGAAGCCAGGTAATCATCATCATCAGCCCATACTTGTCCACTACAGGGAAACCATAAATACACCTAATATATAAGTGTACTCCATCGTGTACCACATGACTGCTTAACATCAGACATGATAGTGGTCACACGCTTCTTTACCAACAAAGTCGCCTCCGACTGTCTGTCCGTATATACTTCTTAGATCTGAGAGTCTGTGTTTCCTGCGCAGTTTGAAGGTGTTCAAGTCGCGGGTGAATAGGTACCTAATGAACAAGTGTGCTCCATCGTAGACCACATTGCTGCTTAAGATTAGGCAGGATGGTGGTCAAAGGCTTGTTCTTAACGATAAAAAAGATCTTTAAAAGTACGCAAGAGATTTTATAATACATACACATACAATACGAGGGCCACACTGTAAATGATTAGCGAAACAGGGTATACTCAGTTAGTAATAAATAAATAAAATAATACAATGTTTTTGAAACTACAATGGCATGATCTACTGTTTACTCGTGTTATAAATGTACCTAGGTAAATAACATCCTATGTTGAAATATCCGTTTCCGTCAGATAGTAATATAATATTGTACAAGGCCACTTAGAAATAAACGTGACACTGATTACCCAGTACATAATTATCCAAGAGTATTTTCCATTCGTAGGTATACATTATAAATACCATAATAATAAGCAAGATAGACTTGTTTTCCCACTGAACCATTGTGCGTCGGTGAAAGGTAAAAGCAGGTAGGTATAGAGTTTCCTTCCTACGACGTATAATTTATCAGTCAACCGAACTGTCAATAACAAGCCACAAGAGAAACTACGCAGTTACGAACAACAATGAACAACAACAATAACAAAAAAACAACAACGCTACCAACACCTTTAAGTTACAAGTACTGGCATAAAAGAAAACATCTGTAATAATTTCACACATTAATTCGTTCCCGAACTATTAAGCTTGTAGGTACAGTCGGTCCGGGATCTTGTAGCACCACAACGTTGGGATTCATAATATGAATGTTCTTTAGACATTAAGGTTCATTTTTCTTACAATGAAATAACAACTCTACCTGATTGGTGTTTTCGAAGACGTGGCGTCAAATATGATAGGATCTGTATATAATCTACCTATACTAGGTATATAAAAATAAGTCGGGGTTTCCTTCAAGGTTTTGCATTCGTAGGAAAGGTCTCGGGACTCCCTAAGGTTTATAGCAAAGAAAATTCAGGAAAAAATTCAGCAGAAAAGCGGGAAGATCAAAAAATAAAAAGAGTTATTTTCGAAGCTGTTTTGGCATAGATAATATTAATCTTTATCAAAAATAATACGTTATTTAAATATATAACTTAAGCAAGCTTTTTATTAAACGTGTTTCAGATTAATTAAAACTATTAATAAAAAAATGTAAAACTTGGCGGAACGAAGTTCCCCGGTTCAGCTAGTTTTATTATATGATCGATTCGGTGACCTTCCTAGCTGTACATACCGATCTTACTAATAGAAAATAATCAAACAAAGAAATAAAGAATACATTTATAACCGCACCGATATAATAAAAAATAAGCTCGAGCTTTTCTTTATAGACTTGATTCAATTTCAACAGTAGAAATTAAATTAGTAGATTTTAAACAGTAAAAACCTCGTGAGCAATAATTCCGGGTAATATAATATAAAACTCCCATCAATTATATTTTATGTATAAATCTAAAAGTAATAATATTCACAGTTTCATTTACTTCGCTAGCTAGCTAGGTAGCTCTCCCCGGTTGCGTGTGTGGTAAGATGTGTTCTGTACACAAAAAAAATACTGAATTCATTCTCAAAAGTGTACTTTATTACAAAGTCCATCCATTATACTTTACGTGCGATAAAGTATTTATTAAATACGTACCCACGTAAAATACCCGAGTTTCCTATGTATGTGTAGTTTTAATTACTACATTGTCATCTTATTACTTTCTATAGTCTGTTCACTAATATGACGTACGATTTGACTCTTCGTATCACGCGCGAATAATCAATTTTTTTCAATAATACATTATCTGGGTAGGAGATTATAATATTCATTTGATAGAGTTAATTCGTTTAATGGTAACTTCATAATCGAATTATTACCTCTATCGTTGATACTCCGGTAACATTATTTCACAAAGTGACAGGTCAATCTGTCAAATCGGGTACGGAACCGTGATTCACCTTGCCGCTGTTTCACCTGGATAAAGCACGGAGTATGCACTAGGGTCCGTGCTCACGATGTTTTCCTTCATCGTATAAGCGCTGCGTTGCGTATACAGGTTCTGAAGAAGACTCCCACCTGGGGCCTATTTTGTGTACAAATGCATGTCTTGAAACCGAAACCTTTCGTTCCAGAGACAAATACCGGTTAGGTAGGGCACAGTTGCCATATTTTTCAATTAAAGAGTTTAGTTTCTTAACCCTTCTTTCTTTTTTTGTTCAGCGTGTTTCGTCCCGCTGGCAACTGAGAAGGTGATGCAGCTGTGTCACGGCAAGAGACGTTGCGATGTGGTCGCTTCCAAGCGAGTCTTCGGTGACCTCTGCCACCCTAGTAGCCGGAAGTTCCTGAAGGTCATACATACATGCGGTATGTAAATTAAAAATTACTTGTTAATTTCTTTTGCTTTCGAAGGTGTATGCACTAAGTAACTTAACCTAAAACTTTTGTAAAAATTTGATGCTCCGAAGATATCATTTTAAGCTGATTGTGCATCTTGTATAAAGAGATCGATTTTTTTTCGTTTCGGGGCATTGTATCAGTACGGTCTACAAAAATAGTAGACTCCGGCTTCATAAAGTATCTCTGGATGACCCGTTATGATTTTTTAAGGAAACGCGCACTGACATGAAGTATTTAAATTTTTAACCGGGTATAAAGATACATAGATATGATGAGTCGACTCGCGACCACAACAAAATGCAACTGTATCGAACGTCGTCGAGCTCAAACAACGGTAAGCTTATTTTTAATTAAATTCGCGCCGATATACCCTGTTAAAAATGTTGACTCGAAAATAATTTTAAAATGTATAACAATACGTACCTACTTAATGCATACTCATACAGTTTGAATTCTGTCTTTTTGTAGAAAATGAACTGCTATTAAAATATCTTTAGATTTGACCAATTCTTTCTTGCAATTGAAGGGTACAGACAAAGAACAAGGAATGTCACATTTTTATGTTTTTTTGTTTTCAATTGGAGGAAACTTATTGTCTATGGTACTTTTATTCCGAATCATTAGCAAAACAACTATATAGCGCAAAAAAGGCGGGTTTGTTTTTGGTTGACTTTTGAATTTGTATTTCTCAAAATAAACTCATTAGGAAATTCCCTATTCTTTGCCTGTACCCTTCAATTGTCGCCATAGTGGGTAAAAGTTGACGATTTTTACGAGGCCAACAAAGTTTCTAAGACCATTTCTCAGAGTTAACTTACACGCAGTATTGTTATAATTACTTATGTTTTCCTATTAGTTCCACTGGGAGTACTGGCAGAGAGATACGAGAGTGCAGCGGAAAATGACGAAATCCCGAACAACCACGACGACGACCAAGGGGAAGCTTTCGAAGAACCCAGTAAGTTTATATTTCAAAATCACTGTTCTGATGTACCTGATATACAGCGTGTGTTTCCAGGAAAAGCAAATTGGAAGTCTAAACTAATCTCTATAACCGGTAATGATTAGAAATATATTTTTTAGAAGGTAGTAGTTATTCTCTAAAACAGAAATAAAGTAATATTTTACCGTCATCCAGAGACAATTTTTGTACTAGAACTACGGCTAAAATATTTTGTATAGGATCAACGGGGTAATTCTCATTAATATGTACTTACTTCTTGATCCGTGGTATTCCGCTTCGCTTTCCCGGGAACAGCATGTATTTAATGCGTGTAAGACATTATTGGTTAAAGTGTTAATTGTAATTAGGTGACAACATCTAAGATAACATGTACTATTACATAATGTCATATTATGGTAGTGTAATAAATATCTGTATCTCATCTTACGCGTGTGTGTAAGTGTTCGTATAAACAATAGTTCTAAGTTTTATTATATTACATGCTTTTATTTAACTTACAATTATATATAACTTGTAAATTTAATGTCCAAAGTCTAATCTTGCACTCGATTTTGAAGCAAATTTATTCAATCGATTGAGTTATAATTTTGTAATGTTCAGTTCGGATGAAAATGCATGGTTAACTATGGAAGTTTTTCTAAATCTAAAATGGCGGAATTACAAGATGGCGGATAAATTATTTTACACTACAGATAATATGGGTATGAAATGAAAGCTTGCTAAGCATAACTCGTAAAATATAGTGACGTCTATCTAAATTCAATATAGCGCAGTTTTTAGTCCATTTAAATAAAATTAGGTTGGAATTTTTTCTTGGTTTTTAAAAACCTTTTTTATTTTAATTTATTTGTTACAAATTTTGAAAACGTACAACATTCTCCTATAACTCACACACACGCGTATTTTACCTCTGTGCTCATCACGAGGTCACTTGCATCTCCTGCATAATATTGTAATGAAAAGTTAAAGAATTGACGAACTTGTCAGTGTAAAATTCAAACTTGTGGTTCGAAGTTTGAAATTTTGCACGAAGTTTCCTTTTCTGATGCAGAATAAGGTACCTTATGTACGAGGTTTTTTAGAATTTTATAAAGTCAAGACGAGACTACGACATTTCTTCTCGTCGTGCGCTACTTTACAGGAAATTCCCGATATTATATACTTTTCTCACAAAGACTGCAGAATATTAATGAAAACAATCTGTCTCGGCAAACTTTTATTTTACGCTAGAAGATTTCTACTTTTTTTTTATTGAAAGAAAAACACTTTTTACACCTTATCTGTACATCATTTTCCTGCCCTTATCCCACACTAGGTGGGGTCGGCGCAACACGTTATCTGTACTTTCATCAATAATTCAAATCGCTCCGGCCGTTAACGAGACTAACGAACAGATATTCATTTTTATATCGGTATATCGATCAATACAATTTTGGGCATATAGAGAGAATGGATGAAAGGCGATTGACGAAAGAGATTTATATGGGTGATGTAATGGGCCGAGTGAGTAGAGGTCGCCCCAGAAGGACATATACAGACCAGATTGGTGATGTCCTAGCCGAAGGTGGCGTGAAAAGTACTCGAAACCGAAGGTCATGTATGAAAAGATGCATGAATGTAGATGAAGCGAAAGGGATATGTCAGGACCGTGACAAATGGAGGTCTGTAGTCTCTGCCTACCCCTCTGGGAGACAGGTGTGAAGTGTATGTATGTATGTATGTACAATACGCATTAGGACTGAGAGCTCAAATTTTCGAAGTTATTTTCCTAAAATCTATTTATTTATAATTTTTACATATTTTTATAATTTTTGACGACCGGCATGGACTAGGGGTCAGGACATCTGCGTCTAGGATGACAGACGCGGGTTCGATTCCACAGACATAATGATTTAGCGATGAGCTGAGGCAAATTTGTTGTGTGCGTCTGGGTGTTTTATTTATATATGTAAGTATGTCAATCTCTGGCACCCATAGTACAGGGTATTCTAGTTTAGGGTCTGGTGACCGTATGTAAAAATGTCCCGGTATATTTATTTATTTATTATTTATAGTATAAAACAAAGTTGTCTCCCGCTTTCTGTCTATATGTATGCTGAGATCTTTAAAACTACGCAATGAATTTTGATGCGGTTTTCTTTAATCGATAGAGTGATTCTTGAGGAAGGTTTATAAGTGTAACGCATACATATCATCATCATCAGCCCATACCTACTTGTCCACTGCTGGACATAGGCCTCTCCAATGCATACATATAATATGAGGGAAATCCTGTTAAGTGTAACACTGTAGTTGACACATAACATAGGGCAACAAAAAACAACAACGTTTCCTGGATCGGCTAGTTCAAAACACAATTTTAGATTTTCTATGAAAGATGTTTTTGACTGAAACATTATTTTGTGCAACGAGGTTTACGGGGCTGTTTTCACCAGACCTATTCTATCTTTCACGAAGTTTTTGCTTTCATATTTTGCCTGCAGAGCAATAAACTCACTGTATTAATGTGCGTGCAAATATTTTTTTTTTCAGTGGGCTCTTCAGACTCTACGACTATAGTGCCAGCTGCACCCGTGGCCAAGTACCCTTACGATGACCGGGATATACCAGCTGAGAAAGGTTTGTAACCCCACGTAAAAATGTAACAGAAAAATCCTTCAAATTCATAATATGTACGGATGTACTTTTGTGCACTACACTGCTAATTATTGTATCTACTGATAGTTTAAAAAGAGTGTCTGCGTATTGCAATCGGAAGGTCGAGGGCTGTGTACTAATGGGACTCTTTTTTAGAGCCTATGTATGTAACGCAACGCTCGTACGGTGAAGGACAACATCGTGATGAAAGCCGCACACCACAAAGTGTGTGAAACCTATAACGGCGATGGGCTCACCCCCTGTCACGTTGAGTTAAATACGCTTAGTGAACCGTGCGTATTTACTTGCCTCTGCCTACCCCGTTTTGTGAAAAAAGGCGTAATGTGTGTGTGTCTAGTTGTCTACTGGTAGTAAGTAGACTGTTATATTCTTGGGTAGGTAATTTAAATTAGATGTAAAAAAAAATTCTTGACTGGGAACATCGACGATAGAAGTATCTTATTCCTTTCCGCGCGGCGGTTTTTTTTTCCAAACACATGAACAAGCGTTTGACCACTGTCCTGCCATGTTAAGCAGAGATGTGCTCTACGACGGAGCACACTTCGCTTGTTCATTAGGTACCTATTTACCCGCAACTACTCGGTTGGACAGCTACTGTGAAATACAGTGGTATATGTGTACTGCACTACAAAATAAACAATAATTGATTGCACAAATACATTGTTACAAGCAATTAAAGCGCATCCGTTAGTGGCGGCATTCTATGAGCGTAACTAATAGAATGATTAAGAATAATGTTAACCATGTCAGTGGTAGGTATCGACCAGAAAATTATCATTAGATCTACAACAAAAAACAACATTTTGTTGATTGATTAATATAACAATTGTTACGTTCCTTGGTAGACCTCTGTAACAAATTATTATGTATTATTGCTTGTCCTAAATAAGTAAAATTAATAAACATGTCAGCACCATAACAGCTCACCCCCGTTGAGTTGGGTATAATAATAAATTTACTTAGCAAGTACTTTTGTCCACCCCGCTTTGGTAATAAGAGGCTTGAAGCGTATTCCTTTAAATGTACTATCCGAGTTCCGTAATTAGTTAGGAAATTGAAGAATAAATCCCGCCAGCATCGGATGTACTAAACCTTCATTTTACGTCGTGAACATTTATTCCTAGTATTTTCTTTAATGGAACGTTTTTTTCCTCAGGAAGCAAAAACTTCCTCTCAGTTTTTCTTTAAAAATAAACTCACAATGTAACTTCTGGTAATAACCATCCGCGTCATTAAATAAAAAAAATTGGTAACCAAACACGTTCTTCTGGTACAATTGTTCCTAGGACAATTTGTTCCTCAGTTCCCTACCATATAGTTAAAACATTTTGTTGCAGCTGAATCTTCGGACGTACCAGCATCACCAGTTGCTAACCAGCCTTTCGGAAGACATATAACATCACCATCCAATGAAGAAGGGGCTGGACAGAAAACAAGTAAACAATTTCTTTCTTTTTTTTTTTTGCGAAACGTAAAAATACACGGTCCGTGCGCTGATATTTTTTACAAACAATATTATGAACATGCTATGTCTTATCTATTCCTCTGGTGGCTGTCTCTTCTCAGAAAAAATATTACTGACGGTAGTCTACGCGTTAGAGGAAACCATTGTGATACAATTTTACGTTCAGATTTTTAAACGACGACTAAGGAGGGTTTTCGAACCGATTGAATGATTCTTTATTGTTGGAAAACTGATGCTTCCCGTTTGGTATAATTTAATTTTGGTTCAGTTCCGACGATGGTATCCATGAGACTTCAATATTTTAATAGTTGAATTCGGTTATTGTTTCTTTAAAGTTATTTCTTTAGAAGTAAACTTTGTTATAAACTACACGATATTATCTGTTCACAATCGAAATCTCCCGGCCACTCTTTCATTATATGTAAGATCGGCGCAACGCAGAAAAAAATGTTCGAACGAAATGAGTATGAATTACATGATTACCTCCATCTAGCGCCACCTAATTAATTACACAATTCAAGTTGCCATGACAATGACAACCGTAATCTTTCCAGAGGGCAACGTGTTGCTGTACATCGGCATCGCGGTGCTGATCTTCATGATCCTGACTGTCATACTGTTCGGTGTGCGTTTCTACATAATCCGCCGTTCGTCGCGACGCCACTCATCCAAAACCGGCGACTTGTACCCGACGCAAGTGCCCAACAACGTTTTCAACGACGCCGTCTCCGATATCGACAACGATATCGACGTCGCACACATTTCTGGAACTTTCTACGACCATCCGGACATGATTTTGTACAGTGACGTGCCTGGATCGCGTGGCACCATGCGCCCAATGCGACCAATGTCGACAATCTATCCCTGCGCTGGCACCAGCATGTACGGTACGGATTACGTGCCGAGATGCGAGAAGGCAGATGTTCAGTGCGAAAGAGACAGAGTTATATCGCCCAAGACCTTATCGAGGTTTTCCACGCCAAACATGCATTATGGGTGACGAACTGACATCGGAGGAAATGGCGCCTCCAGAAAATATTGTTTTTAAATTTCCTAATTGACTATATTCTAGTCTTAAATTATAATTGTACAGTTAATTTACTCTAAGTTATAATTGTAAATATTTCACTAGTCGTCTAACGAATTTTGTACCTGTAATGCAAAACTAAAGATTTATCCTAATGTTGCACGAAATTATAATATACGTAATATTAATGCAAGAACATTCAGTCTTTGTCACAAAGTGTATTATGATGTAAAATATGTTTATTTTCTTACGAGAATCGGGCCACCGCTGTCAGCTTTGAAATATTTGGACATTCTTAATGAATAAACATGTATATGAATTCCTAGTAAATACAATTTTCCTCTGAGTGTTTATGTTCGAATTCCCCCGAAGACCTGTTTGAATGTTTTCCATCCTTTAAAATACACACATCAAAATTGTCTAGGGATCAAGTACATTTTAAAAGATTGCAATCAAGAATATATTTTACAAAAACTGAATTCATTCATAATTTATTCAAAATGTGGTGATAAGTCATTGATATAGGCATGGGGCATTAGGTAGGAGACCAATCCAGAAGATTAGATTTGATTTAAATAAATTAGAATTTTTTTGGAGCTAATAATGTTCTTGATCCCTAGACACATTTGATGTGTGTATTAATGCCTACACCTTACTATATGTACTGCACACCTACTGTGTCCACTTTTGATATAAGTGTACTGTTTTAGCCATGACCTTACATTATAAGCTCTTCAGACCCTACAAAAAACTAGACTTAGCTTCGGACAAGGAACGTATCTTGTCTCTTTTTAACCGAAGCGTATGCTGTTTAATGTATCTTCAAATAGATTCAAAGCGTCATGTTTACGTACCAAAGTTTGGATACAACATTACCCCACTACGGGTTATGGTACAAAAATAATTATCTCTTGCTCTTCAATTCTCCATGATTTTCTTTCGATCTGGTTTTGTTTGGTGTGAGCTGCTGTTAAATTGACTGTGACTTTTTCAAAAATGAGCTTAAGCTCATATTTGAAAAAGTCACAATTAAATATCTTTCCTGTTCAAGTCAAAGATACTATTCGCTCCTATACCGATTAAAGTTTCAAAATATTATGAGCCTAAGTACATTTCTTTCAACATAAACTAATAATAACAAAATAAAGCATTGTATAAATGTGTGTCTGTCTTATGTCAAGGAAATGTAAAATAATAGAAAGGGATAAAACACCGAGTAAGTTACACATTATGAAGCTTTTCATATAAATAAGCGGGTTTGAAAATATACGTGGAGATACTTTGATCATGTCACTGTCTACAACAGAGTTTCCGAAACTTATTTTATCTACTGCCCACTGTGAAAATAAATTGTTTTTTAACAACCTTTATTTACTTATATCTGTAACCATTACCTATTGTTATTTTTTGTCTTGGATATTTTTTTTTCTTGGTACGAGTAAATTACCGCTTTATACCTGTACTGCCCACGAGGGGATGCGTCGTAGATACCAGCCTGAAACATAATCAAAGGCAAAAATATTTAGCAAGTCCGAAAACGAACGATCACAGAATAAAGTAGTTGCATTTCTTTGATTGTCCACTATCTTCGACAAAAGGTTGAATTATTAAATTTAATTAATGTAAATATCACAACAAGTACACAGAAAATAACAAAAAATATGTAGTACCTATATACATATGTAGTATAGTTTTTTTATCAACTTGAGTCTTTATGAGTGACGAATATAATATTTACATACACGTCATACATCTGACAAGTTAAATTGAGATTCATATACCTTCGGAATAGTTATTCCGCCATTATTATCCTGCCTGATGTTAAGCAGCGATGTGGTCTACGATGGGGCACACTTATTCATTAGGCATGTAATTTACCTGTGACTTGAAAACCTCCAGAATATACTGCGCAGGAAAGACAGACTCCGGAAAGTCATTCCACATCGTGACGGTTCGCACTATGAAAGTAGACGCAACTCATTTAGTTCGCGTAAATTATATATCCGCCTGTTATGGATGATACTTATGCCGTTCTCCTAGTTGTCCTATTGTAAAAGTGCGGAGTAGGGATATTCGGCTAGATTTGTTCATTACATACCTATTTACCCGTGACTTGATTGGAACAAAATCTCGAGATGCATTCATTTAAGGTCATTGTGTTGTGTGTGTGTGTCAGCTCTAAGGACAAAATGAAACTACCAAGCTCATGGGTATCTGCATAATGCTATGTGCAAGATAACTGGCAGAAGTTGGATGCGAGAAGTCGAAAACAAAAATCGCAGTGGCGTGCAATTGAAGAGGCCTATGTCCAGCCGTGGACGAGTATGGGTTGATGATGTATAATGCTTTAGTCACGAGGTGAGTCATCTGTTAAGTCTTATACTTGTACTAGTACTAGTATGCTCGTACATTTCAAATCCTAATTTGGCGTGAAGTCTGTACGGTCTGGACTGTCGCAAGATACCTACTATTATTATTCTTCTTATTTTACCAATTTATTTTGTCCATAAAATCGCTGGAAAAGTACACAACGGTATTTGCTTTTTGATTAACATAGCGTAATCTCCAGGGTGCCAGCGTTAATAGATCATTTGACGTATAATTCGAAATTTGATCTCGGAAAATTGAGTCCGAATCTCATTAATTTTCGTGAACAAAAGGTGCTTGCTAAGCCTCTGTCAGAGTTTTATTGCTTGAGTAATGTTTATTCAAATTCAGCACGCAGATGAAGCTATACCTTCAGAGAAATAGGACAGTGATGATGTCCGCATTTTGAGGCGACATTGAAATCTTTGTGGATATTTAGGTTATACATATATGGGGTTCATTATTATTAAATCCCATTGAAATTATACTGAAACTGCACTTTTTTTTTAAATCAGTCTCACCGTAACCATTGACGCCTAGATATACATACAGATTCTAGATGAAGGTTTACACAGGGTGGGGCAAGCAACAAGGATCGAAAAAACAAACTAAGCTTCTAAGACTGTCTGAAATCACGTGGAAGTGGTAAAAAAAACAAAATGTTTCCATCTTTACCATCATTTAATTAATTTTGTTTAATTCTACGAGCGATGGACAACAAACATCTGGGTGCTTGTAGTTAATGGTAACTGCACACTTCACTGACAGTTACTGCCAAAAATCTTTTCTGACAACCAACATGCCCCTGTACCACGAAACTAAGCGATAATTTGCGATGATAGTGTATTATGTTCATTGATCATGGCTCCTAACTTTAAATCCAGGTTATTT
>SJJU01005564.1:0-26379 GCA_012932125.1 Conopomorpha cramerella | reverse complement strand
TATATGCTTTTTATTAGGAAAATTTAATACAACGATAATATTTTGTGTCCTCAGTTGAAACACAATCCTTTGGGATCAGTGCTTTTACCTTTTACATAAAAAGGGATACGCAATATATATTGGACGTGTACGTGCTCTGGTTATCTTTATACCAGTTTCATTTTGTGTGTATAAAGTACATTTTCACGTTTCATTTGCGCCTGCTTTAAACGCAGGAGTTTCGGGCATCGAAATTACTTCGGACAGATGGAATTCTTGCCGCTTTCCACCTCGTATGTTTCTAATAGACACTGTAGCACGCTGATAAACTTTTTTTTTATCGTGGGGTAATCCGTTATGGATACCCCACCGCTAACGGGGACAGCGGCGGGGTTATGTGGGACTCGCACCCACTAAAACCCCACGGCGACCACTCCCGCGTTATTGCCGGGGCCCCCGGAACAGCCTTAGCCACTACGTCCAAGGGTGGCCCCAGCCGCGCTAGGCCCTCGCGGAACGTCACCGGAATGGGGGCGATCTACGCACCCCCAGCGCACGATGTCGTACGGCGGTAACAGGGTCACCACGCTACGTCGCCACTCAGGGGCCGTGAATGGCGCGCGAGTGCCCGCCCGCGTGCCACAACCCCTACGCCCTTTCAGTCGCCTTTTACGACAGGCAAGGGAAAACCTCAGTCCTATTCTTATGCCCGGGACTGCTGGGCACACGCTGACCAACCTAATAAAGCAAATATCTACATAACGCGAATGTAGCCAATCATAGATATGTATACCTAATACAATAAATGAATAGATGCAAATAGCAGTCATAAAAACAACTCAAACATGACTCCTACCTGCATCTTTTCATCTTTGTTGCGGAGTGTTTCAACTTGTCTATCAATCAGGTATTATACATAATTGCGGGTCATTTGGAAACTTGATCGCCCATACCTCAGACTGGGGCACGTGTCTGACACTAAACATCGATCATTTATCAAACTGTTTTTCATAAATATGTATGTTATTTACTGTTTGTGTAGCTAAGATTTTGCCTATTAAGTAGGTGTGTAAATTCGGGGTCTCTGTTTACATCTAAAATTGTGTATTTATTACATGATATCCATATTAACTTGTGGAATCAGGTATTATACATAATTGCGGGTCATTTGGAAACTTGATCGCCCATACCTCAGACTGGGGCACGTGTCTGACACTAAACATCGATCATTTATCAAACTGTTTTTCATAAATATGTATGTTATTTACTGTTTGTGTAGCTAAGATTTTGCCTATTAAGTAGGTGTGTAAATTCGGGGTCTCTGTTTACATCTAAAATTGTGTATTTATTACATGATATCCATATTAACTTGTGGATTACAGATAATCTTTGACTTTCTCGCGATCTACTTTGTGTCATCGGCTTAGGTGTTAAGAACTTCGCTACTTCAATGGTGCTTCCCGTAGCGTTATATAAGTCATCCATGGCGCAGATAGTGCTTTGACTTGATGTCTCATCACTTCTACTCTTTCAATTGTGTTCATAATTTTGTCTTACACAAAGAAGATTAGAGAGACACAAAAGTTACTTGAGGAGAGTTTTGCGCGCTTAGTGGAGATCCAGAATAGGGCTCCAAAGTAGCTTTGCTTAGAGGGCTATATACGGTTGCTAGCAGACCCGGCAAACGTTGTTTTGCCAACAGTGTTTTTTTTATATTAAATGTATGTATTATACGTAATGTATGTATAAACCTTCCACAAAAATCACTCTATCTATCAAAGAAAACTGCATAAATATCCGTTGCGTAGTTTTAAAGATGTAAGCATACATTGGAGGACATTTGTTTTATACTATATAGGTGATAAGTAGCTCTAGCCCTTGCCTTAATATTCCGTTAAGGACACCGAATACATCTGAAGTCGACTGTTACGCCACATGTTTGTATCATATATCAGTATGGGTTTATGTAAGTCTATTTAGTATAACCGTCTCAGTATGTGTAGGCGGGTGTTTTGCTTTGTATGTATAGGCACAATTAGTTAGCACTTAAAGAATACATCTGTCACTTTAGAGTAGATTTCGGTTACTGCCAAGGTATTGTAATGTGTTTGAAACCTCAAAACTGTAAATAAAAAAATATAAAGTAGGAAGGTTGTCCAGATAATTAGCTACTCTTGACTTATTTTATATATTTTTCATTTTGTAATCCATTCCCGACCTTAACTAGTTATAATCACAATTTCTTATACTACAGTTTGATCTGATTAAGGTGAAATTGGGTGAGAACTAAATGTATGGCGGTTTGCAGAGAGCTAGTAACAGTGGCCCCGGCCGGTCTGCCGCGATGGCGGCCTTGTCCGTAGCACTACGCTCTCATAGACTAGGCAGGAATTATTCGACTATGAGAATATTAAAAATATTTTTTTATCACAATGATTGCAACCGAAGCCGCGTACCAACCGAGTTTTGCGAAGATAACTACTTACAAATATGTGGCTCTTTCTTATTCGTCTTCATTAGTTCCAAAGTGTTTAAAAGACAATTTATACCACCACTAACCACTGCGATCTTATTTTGAAATGTCTACAAGGGCCATATAACTTAATAAAGCCAAGTAGGCAGAAGCACTTGCTAAGCCCTAAATGTCCACGTTTCATCAAGTGTACCTAATAAAATAATATAGTAGTTTTGGAGTTTTTATAACCTACCACTGGGTTTCATTGCACCTCTTGCATTGTAAAATCGGTATGTATAGAGGTACAAAATCTTCAACATTAATCAAATTAGTGCCCTCCCCACAAAATGTGAAGTAGAAGATAAATATGAGCCAGTGTCGATTTTTTCACCGTTCATGTCTAACTATTCTTAATACTATGTTGTATATAATAGCGTATCATATCACAGGTTATTACGGGGAAGTGTAATGGGGCAATTATGTTAATAGGGACCTTGTAATCATTCGCGAACAACGTCTCTATCCAATACCAACGCAGTGCCATGATTTGCATGCTTAAATACAATTAATAATTATAGAAAAAAATAAGTACATAGCTCGATGTGGAGACATAGAATGCTGTTCAGTGGGTAGCTTTATGTAGTATCTGATGTTCAGAGTGGGCTTAAAACCGTCGAGAAGCTTAACATTTTAAATAGCTTTAAACCATTTGCGATATCTAATATATAAAATTCTCCTGAGTTTGTTACCAAACTTCTCCAAAACGGGTGTACCGATTTTTATGCAATTTTGAGTGCATATCAGGTAGTGATATGCGAATCAGCCCCACATTTTTCATACAATAGTACTGCTTGCATTTTTGGTAAATGATGTAGATGAATATACAGGTATAGCATATCTACAGATATGATATACATATAGTAGTTCTCAAAAACACTGATCATTTGAAATCCAAATTTATGAGTTCAAATCCATTTTTCGATATTTGCAGAGTTATAATTGTTTGAATTTCAATAAAGCTGGATAGAGTCCAAGTGATATTTGAACTCCTTTGATTAAGCAAATATTGAATTATTAGTAATTGTTTAACCCTATTGTTTAACAACGTTGAATTACGCACTCTAGAGGTACATTGCATAACGACGTATTATATTAAAATACATACATTAGGCTTATCGTATCTATTAAAATTAATGTGTTTTGCGTGTCCGTATCGTCCCACTCGGCATGATATTAATGAGATATCTAGGGGATAATTGCGTGGTAAGCTCTGTATAGGAGGCTGCGGGCTGCGCGCGCGCCGGCGTGTGGTCGCCATTACCGCGGCTCGCCTCCAGACAATATTCTTATGGAACTCTATAAACATCCATCTTCATAACTCAGCTTTACTTTAATGGAGTCATATTAAGAGAAAGGCTAGTACAGTCAGCCAATAAAATTATCTAATACATAATAAAATACATAAGATTTTTAGACAAGAACAGAACTTATCAATGTCTTTTTTTCTTTATCACATTATACTCGTAAAAGCTTAACCGTACTGACATTCTAGTTACACAAGTAGTCTATGAGACTACAAGAAAAAAGAAATACAAATAGACCACTTTTTAGCCGACTGTATCTATGTTTTTTCTTATATCTATAAAATTATTGTAGCCACTTATTTCAGTTGAAATAGCCATTGCGTTGACAAAGACATTCAATTAAAGACAATTCGGGGAAATGTTAGTTGGAGATTTAGCAATTAGCCGACGACGACGTGAGCAACCTAATTAAGAAGGACGTCTCGCCGCCGCCACGCCGCCGCCACGCCGCCCCGCCGCCGCCGCACTGACGTCGCTCCGTCTGGCGGAGGGGCCTTGGCGCGACTAAACAACTGGAAGGGTGCAGAACCTCTTTATGCACTAGATACACATTTTTAGAATGTTTATTAATAAAACTAGATGTATCTCGCAGTTTATTTCCAATTATTCTGTGGATATGACGATAAAACGCATGAAACTCACATAATGTGGATTTCTATTGCTAAAATAATTATAACCCCCCCAAATGATGATGGATATCATCGGGGGAGAAATCATTGTGGGAGACTCTATCCTTTATTTCAACCTAACGTAACAATATTAAAATAGCTTATCCTTTTCATCCTACAACGTCAAATATGTTTTTGTTCGTTTCGTTACTAGTTTCGATTGAAATTGTTTCTACAAACTATAACGCAACTTTTACATGAATTCCGTGAAACTTTGTTTTAAAAGCTCCGCGTTTGTTTTGTACGCCGCGTTCGTGTGTGTTGTGTGTGTGTGTCTGTATGCGTGTGTGTGTGTGTGTATATTAGGTCATCGTTGTAAGTGTTATAATTTTGGAGTTGTGGTGGTGAGACGCGTGGTGCGGAGAGCCGGAGACACATCGTCACGGCTTCCCCCGACGCGGCCGCGCCGGCTGGCCGCTCTCCAACAACGTCTCGCCTCAAATAAATCGACCGTGAACACGACCACAGTTCACTTCAACACACTAACTAATTGAGCTTCGGCTCAGTATTAAAACTTGCTAATGCCAGCTCAAGTTAATTATAAGTGTGCATCACAATTTGACCAAGAATTAACGCCTTGTCGCATAATGTCACATTCATGCTCGCGCCTATTAGACATCACGTACACATAATATGTATACAGAACAGTCCTGATATTTCTCAGTCGTGGGCATTCAGTGCGATCGATACGTGAGGATTAAAAGTATTAAGGTATATTATGTACTTAGGTACAAATTAATACGAACACATGATCCAAAATAAGTAGAGCAGAAATGAAAGTCGGTCGACTGGAAAGATAAAGGGTTGGCTGATCGTCTCTCTCCGAATTTGCGAATGTAGTGTCGCTGGTGATCCGATATGGACCGGTCCGCCGGTACCTCCCGCACCTCCCGGACCCTCGTCACCTGTCTCCGCACATTCATCAACATGCACATAAACAAGTGTGCTCCGTCGCATACCACATCGCTGCTTAACATTAGCCAGGATGGCGGTTAAACGCTTACTTATACCTGAATAAATAAAATGCGTTACGAACACAGAAATAAATATATTGACGAATTAAATTTGATTTATATTATAACCGGTGTGTTGATAAGAAATGCCGTTTGTATTTTTATTACTCATAGTAGACATTTATGTGATTTGTTTTACTACTGGTTGAGTAGTGTCTGAGGTTAGACTCGGTTTTACAGCTTTTTTATCTGGAGCTTGGACTGTTTTATTTCGTCAAAGTACTTTACAGGTTGAAGCTGGTTCATCTTGGCCTTTTTGATTTATATGTACGAATAAGTACGGGTCGTGTGGAGAATCAAACCGATCTATTGACTAAGTTTAAAAGTATGTGATAATGCTGCTAGTCGTTATTTAATGTGTATGTTTATTTTACTCGTATAATCACGTTTTTTGCTCTACTCGGCTAATGCAAAATTTGTGTTTAAAAAATAAACTATTCTCTCATATAAATTTAGTTTATTAAATACACAACGTATTTGTATTTAAGGATGTATATGTATATATGCTTTATCAATTTGGATTTAAAAACCATGCACTTTTTACGAAAAAAGTTTTAAAAAGATCGATCCAGAACATTGTTCTGGTTTAAGTAATTTATAATGTTAAATGAACACACATTAATTTGTTTCCCAATCGTCCGTAGGTCCGGTGTGCGGCGGGCAGTGCTGTGGGCGGGCGCGCGAGGAGCAGCTCCAGGGCGGGCTGGCGCGCCGGCTCGCCGCCGCCCTGGACTTGCCGCCCATCGCCGATCTCCTGCTCGACACAAGGAGCTCGCTCATTGGTCAGTACTTATATTTTTTTTATTGGTAGACAATTATTCCAATTTCCGTATAATTTGTAAGATTTTGTATTCCACGTTATTACCAAAACCCTATCAATTTGTCCATCGAAGACACGTGACCGGAGACGTGACTTAAGGCATTTAGTTTCCACGTTTTAAAAATAAATAAATAAATAAATACACGCCTTTTAATTCCAAAGTGGGGTAGGCAGAGGCACTTACTAAAGCAAATGCCCACGGTTCACCAAGCGTATTTAACTCAAGTGACAGGGAAGAGCCCATCTCCGTTATAGGGTTCACACACCTTGTGGTGTGCGGGTTTCATCACGATATTTGTCTTTCACCGTACGAGCGTTGCGTTACGTATGTACGTAGGCTCTGAAAAAGAGTCCCATTGGTACACGTCCAGTAGCCGGACTCGAACCCGCGACCTTCCGGTTGCAAATTAAGTATCCGACCAACTAGACCATAGACGCTTATAATGTTTTACATGTTTTACTTGACAGGGAATATTGACATGAGTACATGCATATCCACTTCTGCTTATTGCGTAAGCAATTTCGTTCGTTACATGTAAATAACCATAAGTTACATCTATTCTGGGTCGTCTAGATACTAACATAAGTTCATGACCTTACTGCAACTTGATCAATAACAAACGGTAGTCACATCCACAAAGTGCTCTATATCAAGAAATCATTCACATGAAGGTTGGGACGAGTTGAAAAGGCCTTAGTATAACAACACAACAAGGAACTCTCGATTATCTCTAAGCACGAACGTTCAATAACATTTTAAGTAGCATTAAAAGATTGATTGAACGCTCCCATCTCGCGATGACAGGAAGACATCAATCTATTCATAACACTCAACAAATAATGTTTGCCTCTCAAAATGTTAGAACGTCTCCTGAGAATAAGCCACATACTGTTTCTCAAAAGGCTTTTGTGACATCGACCTACCTCAACGGAGATGCGGCGGACGATAGTCCCGGTGTGACGTGACCACATTTAGATTGAATACAAGTAGTTGTACAAACAGTTCAGATAATAACAACAGAAACTCAGCCAAGTATTAAAGCCAAGCCAACACACTAGAAGGGAATTCGATGAATAGCCAAGTAATGAGCGGGCGTCAAATATGACATTGGTCTACCACAGTAAAAGAGGTTCATAATACAAGTGAAATATTTACTAGTAAATATTCTTTAGCGACCAAATTATCCAAACAATAGTGGTTTAACAAACAGCTGCATGGGTGCACCGACAAATTGGATGATTTCATTATAGATGAGTTGACTTTACATACAATAAGAGAATATTTTTCGGAACCGGTCATGTGTGCAGCCTATATGCTCTGCTTCGGGGTACAGCTACTATGATAATTAGTAATAAGAGAATATTTTTCGGAACCGGTCATGTGTGCAGCCTATATGCTCTGCTTCGGGGTACAGCTACTATGATAATTAGTAATTTTTTTTTTACCAAAAACGATAGTTTACTTAACAGGATGCGATATTTGAGCAATTACAGCGAATTGTAAAAAAAACTATATGTACCCCGGCGGTGTTGTTTAGCTAAACTCGTCCTCGCGGAAATTTAGGCATAAAAGATGGTCTACTAATGTAATTCCGATGTATGAGCTAAATTATCATATCTATTAAATGCCGTTCAGTAGTATTCGAGTGAGAGCGTAGCAAACATCAATCCATCGAAACAAACTTTCGCGTTTATAACATTAGTAGATACAATGACTTAATACAATGCGATTAACAATAATAGCCGAAACTCAGCTTAATTCTTTAAATTAATTAGACAGACCTTTATCTAGCTCTGTATTTTGTACTAGATGTACCACGTGGTGTTACGTATGTTTTTTTTGATCTTGTAGTTATTTCGGGATAAAATATAGCTATATGGATTCATCGAGGATAGTTTAGCTTCCCAAGAGGGAACGAATTTATCAAAACGGTCAAGTAGTTTCGGATCCTCTTTTAAATCATTCCTCTTTATAATGTTTGGTAGTATAGATAGTTTTATGTGGAAATGGGTGAAAAAGTTCACTGTATCAAGAATTAAACGCCGACTGAGCTTAATAGTAAAAAACAACGATAACGCAGTGCAGTGCAGCCTACTGCCGCATTGCTAAAAGTCATTGGCATTTCATGTAGGCGCGATGCATTATTTACACCCAAGGTTTCATTTTAAATTAGGGAATTTACTGTTGGGCTGAAATTACTATGGTGATGTTTTTTCAGGGATTAGGAAACTGAACTATATGGATGACATAAATATTAAATGGTATTTAATCAACTACAATTCATTGTGTTATCTGTCATAATTATATTAACAAATATAATTCGATATTTTTTGTTTGCCTTGTAGTCATCATTGAAATATTATGCTACTACCTATTACTTTAAGGCTTATTTTATACTACTCATTTTCATTTAACACTTATAAGGAAACATTAAAAATCCACACGAAACACTATATCAATTCAATTACTACCGTCATCTCCATAAATCTAGTGGGAAATTTTCTAATGCTCTACATTTATTACATGGCACACAATTTATGATTGCAGTAGTGCAGTAACTCGGTAAGGATTTTACACGTCGTGTTTCTTATTTATTATGGCGGCAATTACACTGAAAATGCAAATTAAAAACGATTAGTTGTTGTGGAAAAGACAGCGGCGCTCTCCGCGGGGCGGTGCGGCTCTACAGGACAAACCCGGCAATAGAGGCTACCCATGTTGTATGCGAATACCCCGCGCCATATCTATAAGGTAACCCCGCTTCCCCTTAGAAACAAATAACATGAGACTTGACGCGTTGCGTTTCGTTAAAACAAGCGAAATCGCACTAAATGTGACATAACATCCAATCACAGTGCGCTTTTATATTATGCCGCAACTTTCTTTTTTTTTTCTTTCAGGGTATACAGATTACATGAAAACCGTTGTCATATATGTAGGTTTTCAGTAACCTTATAGAAATTTAGCATAGAGGAAAACATTGGAAAAAAAGTGGCACGCATACCTACTAAAGAAATTTCTGTGATAGCGACCACCGCTGGATAACAATCTCAGGTACTTCCGGTTACAATAATCCTAACAATGCAATTAATTACCCACTTCCGTTTTTTTTGTACATTTTACTTCTTTTGATCATGAAGAGTAACCAACCGTGATTCGTTAACGGACATTAAACTGTTATAAATACACTACATAATTTATTTCTAGTTTCTTATTCGAGATTAAAATACTCGCTGGAATCAATCTGCGTAATGCCTTTTTACAGCTCGTTAACAAACGAACGGTTAACAACTCGTTTATTTCTTATCTAATACGATCACTGGACGTTAACGAAGTAGTAATATTTAAATAGCAACATACTGGGGCCGAAGTCTGCTACAATGTCGTAGTTGCGTTGCATCGCTCCGCCATCCTAGCAATGTACATCAGTGGCGTGCACTGGGTTTTACGACAAGGTAGGCAGTAATCTCCAAGGATTGACACCTATGTATAAGTATCTTGTCTTTACGAAATATAGGTCATCTATCTACTCACCCACAAAACACAGGACCTTCGTGAGCCTATGTCGTGAGTACAACAAAAAAAGATCTAGTAATAACTCTATTATTAGGTCGGGTAACCAAAATACTAAGGTAAGGCAGTGTCTTTTTAAGGTGGCCTCTATGGTGTGCACGCCACTGATGTACATCGTTTGACGCTCCGATGTCAGACCGATGAAACCTCGAGAGGGCAGCAGACTTGGCATTCTTGCAATCTGCTACTTCCAATAATGCTCCCAAATGAATACACTCAAACTCACTCAGCTCCCAAATGAATAAACTCAAGTTATAGGTAAGTGCTATTACATACCTACAGATATAGAGTAGCATAACACAAAGCTTGAGGAAAGTCATGGTTTGAAAAACAAAAGTAAACGTCGTCGAATTAATTTCTTTTACTGGCCAGAAGAACCGGGAGAAACTGACAACTTTGAAATAAAATAAATAAATAAAGGATTACGAACGTTTCATGTGCATAGAGTATAGAATAAAACTAAAAAACAGTACAAAAACAAAACTAAAAATTGTAAGTAAACTTTCAACAAGATTTTCTTGTTAAGAGCGTAAAATATAACAAGTTATTGAGACTATAGCTAAAATCTACACTAAAAATGATCTTCAACCTCAATACGGTTTAAATAATTCACAGTTATATGTACATCGGTAGAAACTCAACGACTTATTGGGTAATATTGATAATACTGTGTTAGTTTACTAGTGCCACTTACTAGTGCCGCGATACAATCTAAATAATAATTTTCAGCTATCTGTTGTAAATTAAAGTGAATGTGCCTACTCAAATACTGTAATTTTCCCTTCGTTTGGTGTGCTGCTACAGTATAATCTACAAGGTGATTTACAAGTACTATCTAAGTAATTGGTATTATGTACTTTACCACTCATTTAATATTGCGCCTCAGTATTGTAATTGGTAGGTATTGTTCATCGATCTAAAGGTAGAGTCATACATTCAATATAATATGCCAAAGTGTTACAATCACTTGGGAAAAGTGCGGCCCCCTAATTATGAAAGGATTACGACCCGATAGTAATCAACAAAATAGTAATTATATTGATTGCCGCGCTAGTATATAATGTCGCTGGTGTAATTCACGCTTACGAATCAATGCACGTTAATCCATATCGATTACACGAATGACCGTTTTCGTTTCACAGTTGGACTTCGGGTCGCTTTTGTAGTAAGGCCGACCTTCCTTTCAAACATTCTCAAAAGTGATATTTAATGTTTGAGTATCCTATCACAAGACATGAAGTAGGTTGTGTGTATGCTAAGTGAGGTTTACGCATTGCAAGCTACCTAATATGAACGCCCAGCACTAACTGGCCATTGGCTCTGTGAAAGCTGGTGTTTTAAAATTTGCGGAACCGTTGTAAGTTGCAGCCAGCTTTATACCCTGGAATTATTTATACTGGGGAAAATAATAAGTAGGGAGCTAGAATATAATTGGTAATAATATTGAGGATTCAATTGTAGAGAAAAACCAGTACAAAATGTTGCGCTTTTGTAAAAACCTTGCATAAAAATCTTGAAGAAAAGAAAACAGTTTCTACATCTTCTATATATATTAAAGAAAGTCGTGTTAGTTACACTATTTATAAGTTATGAACGGCTGAACCGATTTGGTTGAAAATTGGTGGGGAAGGTAGCTTAGAACCGGGAGACGGACATAGGATACTTTTTACCCCGATCCTGTTGGTCGCGTCGCTATAGAGGGTGTTATAGTTTGTATGAAATACTGAAATTACGCGAATTAAATCGCGGGGCGTCCACTAGTAATTATAAATGTGAATTGGTGAAATACATTAAATAAACATCCAAAACCAGCATTGAACATAAAATATGTATAGGTGAAACATAAGTAATAACAAACAATCAGTCTATTTTAATCCCAATAAACGTATCTAATCCAACGGTTAATCGAACAGTAATGTGTTGTGTACGGGGCCTGATAGCGATTGATTGCACGTTGCCGGCTATCTCTGCCGCCCCCTTGAATTACGAGCACTTTTAGTACGGACAGACATACAATGTTGCACTTATTTCGCTGTGCAGTGCCCAGGAATTGCTATTTGACATGGAATGGTGTGGAGTGTACGTAATTACGTTTGTAGATGTTCGTTCTATAATTTGCCATTTACTTTTAATTGTTGTAGCCTTTAACAAAAGCTATTAACAGTAAACACTAAAGCCCCATGGCCGGTGAGGCGCGGACGGAAATGGCATCTACAACGCACATTCTACTTTAATAGTTTGTAAGTACTTATTATTTTTAAGTTCGCAAAGCCGCAAACGTTCATTTAGTTCTGCCTTTTCTTGCCTGTGTAAGTGCACTTTTTTATTTTTTTCATTATAAATTCTTACATACCTGCCGCCTAATGCACATCCAAACTCAAGTTAATAAACTACATACATATAAACAAACTGTGGCGCTGCAAAACCTTTGGAGACATGATAATAACCTGGACCACTAAACTTCCTGTACAACAAATTATTAGGCACATTGAACTATTTGAATTGATGATGTTATTGAAAGTAGTAAACTCCAAACGATATGTTAATTAGACGTGTATGTAGAAACAAAGTTGTTTTATAATTATAATCACTTTGATGAACTAAAATTTTATGGAGGTTGCTTACATTGCACATTCTGGGCAATATTCATAATGGCGCTGCGAGGTAGTCAACCTCTCACTGTTTATTGATTTTCTCATTATCGGCTATCGAATGAAACATTCACCGCCAGGTCGCCGGCGGAAGCGAGACCTCACCCACACACATTTTACTGACAACTCAGGGTCAAAGAGGGCCACTTACAACCCTTTAAACACAGGGGAATGAATGCGAGTGTCCTTAGGAGGGTTCCGTCATTGTCTCCGGTTGACGGGAGTACTCCGGGACCACACACGACCCAACCCTCATTGCCGAGCTGCAGGTCCACACTCCACTGCCAACTATAAATGTCGGTACACAATAATTATAAAGTAAATCTGCCATGCAACGGCTCGACCGCCAGAGGGACGCAGGAAAAAATCCTAGAACAACATTTTACATAGGTAATGAAGAATTCCTAAGTGATTATCTTGAAGGTTCGAGGAAATGATACACATAGTGGGAATGCAAAAACGAAAAAGTAACATTGAAACAGGGACTACAAAAACTGAACAACAATTTCATGACATTTACAGACTTTTTGGAACTATGTAAAGACATTCAAAAAAGTTTTACAAAGCTTGCAATGGAGTGTCGCCTGGGGAGGTGAGGTAATTCACGTGGAAGCAAAGCGAGTGGTGCAAAAGGGTTAATATTTTATTATGAATGGCAAATCAAAGAGCCTGGGAGCCCCCGTCGCTGCGTGCTGGAAAACTTCGCTTTATTAGTCTACTTCAGGAAGTATACAATGGTTTCTTTGTGTTCAGTTTTGAAAGAAAAAGTTACGGTTTTAATAGTCATTTTGGCTCGGGCATATTTATTAATAAAAAAATACCTATATAGTGCGGTGGAAAAAAATACTTTTTAGAATTTTGTCGCTTAGTATTTGTAGACCTGTAATACCCACTTACTTTTATATTTTATTGTAACGATATTTTGAACTTGCAAACGATCTTGTTTGAACGCATTGAAGTGCGGAGACCGCGCCTTGTGGACTTGTTGGACTAACAATGTTGGAGTTTTACTAAATTCATTTATTAAAAACTAAAAATTACATAGGCGTTGTCTTAATATTAGGTAATAGCATATATATATTTATAGGTCATATACAATGATCGCGTCTGGACTAGGAATCTAATTACTCCGCCGAGATCTCTTTATATCACTAGAATGTTTGACAAAAACAGCATAAATTTGCATTTAAGATTTATACGGTATAGATACTCGTTTCCCATTTTTTTCTTTTCACTATATTGAATTACAAAACTATTAAACGTAGGCGCACACTTAAAACTTTTGATGTGTCTATTATTACCAACAAAAGCAAAGTGCTCCGACAGAAATATTTTCAATGTTCTATTTCCAAAGACGTCTCGGGATATGTGGAGCACACGTCAATAGTTGGAATCAAAGTTATCCGATGCCGGGCTCAAGTGGAAAAGGGCGTCTGGAGGTCTCCGAGAAGCCGCGCCGCCGTCTACACTCGCGCGTTATTACGTCTGCATTCTTTTACTCAACTATTTTGCAAGATTGTGGGCTTATTTCGAATCACGTACCTACTTACTTGCCTTGTAAGATACTAGATAGCACAGCAAAACATTTCTTAGCAAGACATTCTGTTTAAACATCTAGTAAGTACATGCGATACACTGAGGCTTGCTTACCTTCTTCGGCGTTTACGATCGGCATTTCGAAATAATCCTTCGCCTATATTTTTTTTACAATTTGCACCTTTTGCATTTGATTCGTAAGTACGTAATAAGTACCACGATTCTACAATCTCTGGTAATGATGAAATACATAATAGGTAACTACCACCCTTCGAACGGGGTTACATAACTAGTTTCCATGAAAAGTTTTTTATACTTTTACGTAGTGTATTTTTTTCCATGAAGGCCTTTTTTCCTAGTTAGTTTTCCACGTAGCTATCTCTATCTAAAATAGCCCTAACGAGACATGAAGGCAGAAAATATAGCTAGGCTAGAGTAAAGTATTTTAAATTTTCTGCATTTTATGTGTTCGTGAACGAAATTCGGTGTGAAATGTGCAATGTGAATGAGCGTGGCGGCTCAGCGGGAAGCCTTTTGCGGCTCGTCTCACTTCGAGAGCTTTCCATACGCGGCATTAGGAGGGAACTCCCGACTTCATCGGAAATAGAATTTCAATTCGAGACGAGGAAACTACACGACGTCGCCGTCTTCGATGGAAGCAATAAAGTAACCTATTTGCCTAAGTATAAAATAAGTATGGAGCAGCTGAGTGTTTATTCAAATTAGCACACTAGACCTGGACACCATTGGCAATACCAGTTTGATAGGTTCAATACAAGGTATTGTATACTCAGTCACATTGTCAAGCTCAACCTACGCGAAGTCTTTCAATACATTCATGAGAAAGCAGCCCGTAGCATAATATGTAACTACCTAGTTAAATACCTACATTGGATTTTTATTTCGTACCTACATATTTTTATGATATGAGTTGCATACATAAATTAACGTCCATAACTCTTCGTATACAGAACCTTTAGAGACTGGTGCCTCAGTGTATTTTTTGTATATCAGTGCATCTCGTAAGTCGCATTTTCCGTGCATTGGAAGTAATGCAGCTAATATGACATTCATTTTACTTCCGAAACCAGCATAAAACTGTCCTTCATCCTTTATAATATTAGTTACACGAGTACAAGACCACAAACAAATGTTAAGTTTACCAACGCTTTCCTAAATTACTCACATAGTTTTCTTATCACTACATGAATAAAAAAAAGTACAAAAGATTAATTTAATCCTCGCGGCACCACGAGCAGTCAACGTCGTCGACGTGCATTCCACAGATTCTTGATAAAACAGTACAATAATAGGGCGATAACAAGCGAGTGCTGCCAGAAACAAACACGGGGAACTTAGCCTGCCCTGTTATTTGCTCAGTCTTTCATCCTTACAACTTAATTTAAAGCTCCACAAAGGGGCATTACGAAAGCATGAGCTTTGCTGAACCGGCTCCGAGACGAAAGGGCTCTAATACCAGCACACATTGTCTAGACAACAAGCGCAGACACGCTACACCACCACGCGGGCTCATTCATTAATGTTCTAGTGAATTTCTCATTTGTACCCTTCTTGAGTACATCACTCTTCGAACCTATTGAATTCTAAATGCTATCCGAACATTTCACATTTGCGATTCTGTTACAATTTCTACAATCCGTATAGCTATATTACGTTAAGGCAGTATTAGGTTATAGGTTGGTAGGTACTACCTATAGAAAGCTCTTCTTGGAAACAGTCTTAATGCCTATTTAGAGAAAAAAAGCGTGCGTACTATGTACATAATTTAAGGAGACAAAAACTTTTTAAGCTTCGCAATTTAAGTTTAGATAAATGGCGATTTAGAATGAATACAAGTAATCGTAAACTTTTTACTTCTCAAATCCAGCTCAAATCACTGGATATAAATATTGTGGTACTATAATATAATTGTTGTTGACAGATCACCTAGACGCGCTGTCTCGTCAGTCGCAGAACCAGACGGCGGCCATGTTCGCGAAGGTGTACCGCGAGCACGCGGCGCGCGCCCAGGCGCCGCTGGCCGTGCTGTACGAGGACGCGCGCGCCTTCCTGCGGCCGCCCGGGGCCGAGCTGGCGGGCGAGCTGGACCCGCCGCCGCCGCCGCCGCGGGACATGCTCGCCAGCGCCACCGCGCTCTTCCGCGACATCTTCCCCGTGGCCTACCACCAGGTTCTCGAGCTCGAGCAGAAGCAAGAGAAGTTCACGCCTGAGTACGAGGCCTGCTTGAGAGACGCCTTTGTCAACGTCAAGCCCTTCGGTGATATACCTAATCAGGTATGTATTATTTGTTATCAACATTTTAAATTTTTATGATTTCTAAATGTCCTCACTTGTAGTTCACAATTAGAAGATAATCAAGAAAATATGAACAATTTAACTCGTCTCGACTAACAATTTGTCCATCTAATCTTAAAGATAAATTTTACATGAATTACATCTTGGGTTAGACTGTAACTGTATCGGTTTCATACAATGTTGTGTCTGTCAGGTGGGCACGTCCCTGTCGAGGTCGCTGGGCGGCGCGCTGGCGCTGCTGCACGCGCTGCGGGCAGGCGCGGGCGTGCTGGCGGCGGGCGGGCGGCTGCTGGCTCGCTCCGAGCCCTGCGCCGCCGCGCTGCTGCGCGCCGTGGACTGCGCGCGCTGCCGGGGACACGACGCCAGGCCCTGCCGGAATTACTGCCTCAATGTCTCTAGAGGGTAAATTCACTTTTTAACTCAAACTTTCCTTAAAAACCACTTCTGAATTATTATCATCTCAATGTCTCTAGGAGATACTATTTCATCTCAAACTTTTCTCAAAAAACACTTATTAATTACTTTAACCCATATGTATAGAACGTCAAGTATTTTTAATTCTTCCCTTTATATTAAACAGACCTATCAAGTAGGTACTTCCAAAGTTGCAGTAGATCGTGTAACGCGTCTACCTCTAACTGAAACCGATGCCTCAATAGTAATTTGAAACTCTGTTGCGAAACACAAATGCCGGTGGCAGTAACCAAAACTTGTACAACAATGTTTATTGTATATTCCGTATACTGTTTTCACTCGTGTAGTACATAGTTTTAAACCGCAATTGTTAAAAAGAACTTTCTTTTTGCAACAATTTCATAGCAAGCATCGGCGAGCTAAGTGGGGCGCTGGGACGTGTAGGCAGAGCCGACAAGTTCTGAAGTGCTCGCCACTTTAACTTCAACGTTTCAAGTAGATATTACACAGCCTTAGAAGTTTTCTTACAAAGGAGTCGCCGGGGATGCTAAAGAATAACACTTTGTATTGAAGCGCAAGTCGCCGCCGCCGCCCTACGTCTACAGAAATTAAACATTTTCACGAGCATACAAATTTGATATTTTCCAATTTGCGTTTCCACCATTGAATGCCCAAACGAAATAATGCAGCGGCTATTTTGATTGAACATTGAAATGTGTTTTAATTATATTCGAGCAGTTTATTTGTCAGATACACGTTGAAAGTTGAATTTACTAAATTACATTTAGAGGAAAATGTTGACAGGCGGCGCGGTAGATTAACAACCTGTTACCGACATGCACTTAGCTGAATTTACACTAACCTATTTGTATAGTTTACCGGCGAATCCGTCAGACGTTGATTTGTATTAACTATCGATTTTAACTTATTTCCCGTGCATTTTTTAGTGTACTTTATCCTTGTTCTTCGTGTGAAACTGCTGCACAACTAAAGAACAATTAGCGAAATCAGTCCAGTTGCACATTTAAGCAAAATAGATCCTCCTTGTTTTGTTTCTACTTTAGTCACTATGGCAAACTTTTCATTAAGCATCTTTACAGTTTGCCCATCTTGCCTCAAATCCGTTTAGAATTATGAACTTTGTCGATTATTCTAAATGATTATGTTGTGCAGATGCGTGGGCGCGGTGCTGTCGGAACTGGACGCGCCCTGGGCGGGGTACGTGGACGCCGTGGAGCGGGTGGCTCGCCTGGACGCCGACGCCACGCTGCGAGGCCTCCACTCCAGGCTCTCCGAGGCCATCATGAGGCCGCTGGAGAATCGCTCCATCCTTGAACAAAAGGTTAGTAATATACATACATACTTTTATACAGGTATACAGGTACACGCTCGTTCCACGCGCGTTCCTAGAGAGGTGAGTAATATATCATAATATTTATATCTAGACAAATCCGACGTCCAAAATTAAATTATTACCTACTCAAAATACACCGACAAGACAGTTCTAATACCTATAAAGTTATTTGTAATTTAGCGAGCGAGAAACTTCTGTTCCTACGTGGCCGTGTGATTAAGCACAAAACACACTATTTATGCCAGTTACAAATAATTTGTCGCTTGCTTCGAGAGGAATGCGAGCTGTTCACTCCAATCTCACTGTGAACAACTTCATTCCGGCTCCACGGAGCATGCCACACAATTTATTGCCGCTTGCTATAATTCCCGCTGATTTACAGCCACCAACTAATATTGCTTCCATATTTTGCGTGCCCTTTTTAGCTCGGATACGTTATTACATGCAACTCGATATAAATTGCTGTGTAACCCGACCGCTTCCTACCATACGCGGACTGTACGAGACTGGGCCGCGTTAAATTAGCACCGCAATTATATATTAGGGCTCTTTGAATTGATACGGAAAAGGCAGTTTATTAAATTCAGCGAGTATGTGCTAGTTGTTTGGCACGGCGCCACACGACACGTCGCGCAACTGCGAATCGGGTTTCAATTAGCTGCAGCGAGAGGAACCGCCGCGCGCTCACTACACTTTACCTACACTATATCGATCGGCCAAGCATGGACTTGAGCACTGGGTCAATGTAGGTCGTGCAATTCTTGTATGTAAAGCTTTCTTCCTTTCTCTGAGAAGCTTTAAACTGCATTACTGAGGCGCGTGGGCTGCCGTCGGTGACGTGGGCGCAGGTCGCGTCCCGACCCCGCCACGGACCATTCTGCCTGCATGCACTCGGTCCAACTGAAATTGCGTTTTTGCACCGCGAATTGGTTTTCAGTTGGTCGGTAATTGTTATTTAAATGAAACTTTAATTGTGATTTATATGATTTTATTTATTTGGGAAGCCAACGAGACATACTCTTGAAGTTATAATGGTAAAAGTTATAAATAAAAAATATGAAATAATATGGTAAATGCTGACTCACTTACAGGCTAACACAGAGTCAGTATATTATACATAACAAATAATTTAAAAAAATTAAGTATAAAAACCCTAATTTTGTTTAATTATAGTTTTTTTAAATAAAAAACACAATTACTTTATACGGATTTGTGGAGAGATTCCAAAATGTTTTATTTTTAATTTAATATCGAGGCCAGCTATACGGTTTCTCGGGTATCACGATATTACCTGATGCAACTGCAATGACTCCATGCTTTATAGTGATAGGGACCTATATACCAATTACTACGCAAATTAAACGTTAATTGTGAATCACTATGATTCATACGGTTTCTCCGAACAGGTTTTATCTAACTGTTCGGATGACAGAGAAAAATGATTTCGAATGATTTATTGTCAAAGGGCAAAGTTTAATCGGTGTCTTCTTGGCTTTATGACTGCAATAAATTAAATTATAATTAAAAGCGTATATATAATGTTGTACATTTTTAAACATCGCGTAAACAAATGTTAAATTTAAGTTGCGCTGGCCGACCAATTCTCTACTTTAAGAATGAATAATGAGTACCTATGTCCCTACCTACCACAGCTGCTAATCAAGAATGCCAAATATGTCTTATACGTCCACAAGCTGAGGTCACAGTAACGAAGTGAAGGACGGGCCTTCCGTCTTATAAATAAAAAAAAAACTCTATTGCCATTCCGTCGGGGGACGTCGCGGCATGGTAATCGGAAATTCTTCATCCGAAGGTCGCAATAAGCCTGGCGTGCCGCACACCACTATTTGTCGACCACGTATTGTTTCCTGAATACTTCCACATCCGACAGAGTGGAGCCAAGAGTTCCTAACTAGTTCTTTAGGCGACTACTAATATGTAGGTGCCAACCTACCTAAGTATTGTTGCTTCCACTGACGCATCGCTATATACGAAGGACATGACTTCCGTCATCGAATGATACAATATTTAATAAATAGTAAATTACTTTATCAAGTACGTTGAATGTGAAGAAGAGAAAGAATTATGTTACAGATATATTGCCAGTAACTCTGACTTAACTATCTATCTCTCCAGTAATAAGCGAGGCATATTATCTTATTGCTAGAGGCTGAGGTTGTTAAATCTCTATATTTTATGAGAAAATACAGATCTAACTGACTTTAAGGCTATAAAATACTTCATTCCATGCATTATGGGCGCTGTTTATAGATAACCAAATATCGTTATATTTAATATCACAGGTACACCTGTTACGTTTAATTCTAGACACCTTTTTGTTATGATGTTTTTCGCCCAAAGAGGAGCGCGAAAATAAAGATATTTATAACATTACAAGCGTAATTCTAATCTAATGAGTTAAATTTAGTTAATAGGAAAATTAAGGTATGTACCGGATTTCCTAAAGGAAAGTTCCTTTGCTTCGTCACTGCTAGGTAGGTTATGGTATCACATAGAGAGGCCCATTATAAAGATAGCAAGCCTCAAGTCGTGGGTCGCGGAAACCAGTTGAGAAGCGCAGTCCGCGCGCTCGCCCACTATGCACATAATATAACTGATCACACTTGTCTTCTACGCCTATTACGTAATATGCGACCACGCACTTCCTATTTTCCGCTACTGGTTCGCAGATTCAAGATCATATTTTTATCTACCTTAAGGGTACCCGTTTATGCTGTTTAGTGTTTTTATCATTTAGTGCCCCTAAGCTGTTCACCAGTCGGGTATGCGTCCGGCCATCAAGCATTTGTTGAATTACTATTAAGTCATATTTATGTTAAGTACTTAGATGTAAGCCCTGACAATTGAAAAGATGCCAGTCTTCCCGGTTCTTCCAACCCAGGGACTTTACTTTTCTTTTTAAAATCATAAATGGCTTTCATCAAGCTTTATGTTATACTACTGTAGACGTGTACATATATATAATGTCATAGCACTTGTAACGATGAAAAATAAAGCTAATAAAGTTGATAGATAATGAAATGTGCATCCTTCAATTATTCGATTTTTTAATGTGCATTCTCACAGCCACATACACACTTCCATTTAAGTATCGCTTTAATTTCCTAAAACACTTCACCGTATTTCAATTTGACGAACGCTATTATTATTAATTAGTTAACTCAAAACGAGCACTTTACTTAATTTATGGCTTAAAAGTTTCCGCGAACCACAAGTACTAATGACAATAAGTATCACTCACGAAGGTACTAAGAAACCAGCACTTACCTTAACAACTCGTACAGTCAGAGTTACAAAGACAAATTGGTTATTCGTGTAAAAGTCTATTGCGAGCTTTCATAAGCTCACGGGTCATGCGTGGGCGCTGGTTGTATCGCAACTCCACGTCTCGGTCCATCTTATTTATTTATGTCAAAGCAACATTATGTATGAAGCAGTTCAATGGCTTGTTTATAAGCAAACATGTTTTCAATGTATCTTGGCTACCGTTAAAATGTATTTCACCAGGAAAACGTATAATATATTGTACCCCCATTTACACATTTGTCACGTATTAAAAAAATACAAAAAGAAAACACGAAGGAGAAAATGTAAACATAGAATAGGTATGCAGGTAGTGTGTAGTCGAAATTTAAATTAAACGTGACAAAATAATATGCAAAAGACATCTGATCTGATTCAGCAGGTGCTGGGCATGAAGTGGACAAGTACGTCAGTTCAAGCGCTCATGACACGTTCTGAGGTGTAACGGTCAATGGTACCTGTCAAAAACAGGTTACTTATTTTATAATTAATGCCATTTTATTCAAGATCTAGAGATTGTTTGTTTGTTACTGTAAATAACGAAATGATTTCTCGAAACTTATCAGAAGATATTAATTTACATAAAATTAAATTATAATAAATTATTGGCTTTTGAAACCTATTTTCTTAAACGAATTAGTTTCTTTCTTTTGATACACGAGATTATCTCTAGAAATTAGTTATGTGGGTTGACGAACAAAAGATGAGTGATGCGTATAGTGAGGTGGGTTGATGCAACGCTGCGCGTGCGCCGCGTGGGTTTCGCTCTCAGAACCGACGAGTCAGTTGTTACAGATCCACGAAAATATGCGATTCATTCATTATTTCCCAGAACTATTTCATTTGAACAAAAAAAACGATGTAACATGTAACGTCTTAATAAATTACAACGAATGTTCTACAAAGAGAATGACGTGACAATAAAATGTAGGAATATTAAACTTCTAGATATTTAAAAATACACATAGGTAGGTATTTATCTGTGGAAAAATGGCCGATTCTTGCAATAGAGATTTGCTCTAGGATTTTCGTTTAGGTACTTTGCAAGAAATTTGAAAACACCTAAAAAACTAACCTATGTTCTTTCTATTCTATTTTACGGGCCAGTGTTTTGGATTTGGATTAAATACTGTTAGTAAAACCTCCCTCGGAGCCCACGTTATCCTACAATCCCGTTACAGCACCTTTGCAATCCGATGCCACTACTCGGAAATACTCTCAACACAAAACTCGCCGTTGCTAGCTGTCCACTGTCCTGTCGCGTCCACTCCCCGACATTGTGCTAATTGGACCAAAGTCAAAGAAGTATAACCGTGAGTATGTTCATTGTTGGTGCAATTAACCGCTTTTCAAACGAAATCAACTGAATACGCAACCCGAGAGCGCCCACGCGTCCGGCAGCTATTAAGGCAGACTTCATCAGATGCGTACTTTGAAAAGCACCACACGATTTCGTAACGAATTTCCTCCAACCTACGCGGCTTTGCGATGGGGTAACGATGTACGCTGGACTTTAAAGCTCCGCTGGAGCATACAAAGGAAACTTTGCAATAGCCGCAGTCCGCTGAAATGCAACAACTATAAAGTTAGGTACATATGTAGTACAAAACAACTTTATAAACATATGTTCTACATACAGTACAGCTTTTATAACAGTCTAGCCCTGTGGCTAGCCTGTGCTTTGCCGTAACTTTATTTACTTCTATGACTATTATTATAATAATTCGCGTATGGGTGGATCAAGCACATATTTGGAGTCGGGGACATATTTAGTGTAGGTAACTCGTACTCGAAGAGTGTTTTGTTGCTGCTGCTACAACTTTCAAGTCTGTAAAATGCTCGTTTTTGTTAAATGCATGGCCAGTCCATTGCCGTAGAAGCTGGGAACCTGCTTAGGCTCTAACGGCGCATACTTATCAGTTAACAACTTAAGTACTTTACATTAGTATACAATTATTCCGTATCACCAGAACATCATTATTCCATGTGTTTTCATTGTACAAGTCCATATTACACCATGGTATAAGATAGTTTTGGATAGATATCTATTAATAGGTACACTTTCCTCACCTTCTTAAAAAACTTTTAACGAAAAAATTCAACTGTTTCCTTATGTTGCGTTGCCCGTGACACTTCCACAATGTTTCGCAACCCGGACGTTGGCGCCGTAAGAATAATTATATATAACCTCTGGAGGCCACCCACGCGCCGACTGTCCGTCTGTGCATTTTGTAACGTAGCTCCATGTGACGTGACGTTCTCGCTGGGACACCAATTTTAATAATTCAGCTTCTAAGACCTATATGCTGAAACTTCCTTCAAGCACAGTGTTTGTATGAAAGAGATAAATTATGCTGAAGCAAATCTTAAATAGGTAGGTAGGTACCTCAATGGACGCATATTATGAACTATATTTGACATGTCAATACTTGTCTATTAAATAATATGATGTTAAAGTCTGAACTGTAATTACCACCTGTTAAAAAAGTGCAAAATTGGGCCTTCTTCTATACAAAGGAAGGTTAACTTTCGTTTAACACCGAAAAAGTCGGATCTACTGCCCTCTTAATTAGTAAGGCCGATTTAACATACATTGATGTTATATTTATATAGCCTAGTACAATAGGTCTTTTGTCAAATGTATCTTTCATATAAATCACAATAATAAGTACAATAACTGCAAATATAAAAGAATCTACTTTAATCAGTAGGTACTAGTAGCCCTATATTTTTTTAAATTCCTTTCACAGCCTGCCCTCAGCAAACCATGATTTCCTTATCATGGGACTATGTTTGAAATATCTATAATCAAAATCCCTTTTTAAACGACTAATTTATCCGCCAACAAACATGATAAAATAAGCATTCATACGATCGAATTGAGCAACCTCCATTTTTGAAGTCGTTTAAAATGCACTAAGGTACATAGACTGAAAAGAAACCGTTTTTAGCCCGTTGGATAAAAATACCATTCAATATAACGTTGCAGAGTAATCCAACTCAATTTAAAGTCAATTTCATCGATTACATCGTGTGTAAGCCGAGATAGGAGGCAGTTTTTGCGCGTCGGTCGTCGCGACAAAAAATAATGTATTACATTCCCTCGTATGAATCAAATTACGAAGGGCTTATTATTTATAAGGCTGTCTTATAAGAACATTATTGTGAATGCACTCTAAGCGCCATATCTACGACCATTCATGTGTAAAAATCAATATGTTTTTACCCCTACTAGGTTAGGAGAATATTATTAAGACTTAGTAACTTATCATACATACACATTACACATTATTCATACGTACGTATATATACATAATAGGCACTGGACTTCAAGAGACATGATGTCTTCTACGATCATTTCTATATCAGAAAACTGGAGATGACGCTGTGTATTGGAAGATGGCTCATTATTATAACCAAACCAGAATATAGGACTATTCTTTGCCCATATATGAACTAAACGTACGACATACGTCTAATACACTTTCGAAAAAAACCTGCGTAGACCATATTATGTAGTAATAGTGGTATTATTTTCCTTCGAGACACTTTTGGTCTATTATATCTACGTGTATAATAATTATTTATTACTTCCATAATCCATCTCGATCTAAATCACATGTCAGGCAAAGGCTTCAATTTTCCTTTCATCTACCACGACTTCTAGTCTAGCAGGCTTAATCCTCACGGATTAGACATCGCGTCAAATTATGAGTTGCGACTTATTGTCTGAGGTTAATAAAACCTATCAGACATCATGTCTCAAATGGTTCTGTATGTTCAACCTCGAGTCTAACTATATATGTATGAGCGGTTACTAAGAACACGGTTTTTCTAATAATCTAGCACGGGAAAAAACTTTACTCATGAATGACTGGAGCTGTAGACGTAAAGGTTCTGATCATACAAAAAAAGCATTATGGAAGTGTGTTTATGTATGTAAGTAAAAACTAAGTTAAACATATACAAGATACAATGTTTTTCATCGTGTCGCAGCACAGCTGGATACCGGTTATGCGTTTGTGCTTATTAATAGGTGTCTAGTTATTTCCTCGGCAGATCTAGTTTGTTTCTAGTATTAGAAGTGTAACATTTTAATTATAGTTATTTATTTAATTGGTAATTGACTCAACAGTTTACTTTACCAGTAGTTTATACTTTGTATATAAGTAGGGTAATAATTACTAAAGTATTAACACAATTAGGTTGAATTAGTAGGGGACTAAGTATAATATTGAGAATAAGTCATTTATAATTATAATACTGCTGTAAACTATGTTATCTTAGACAGAACTACAAAATCTAAGAATATATAAATGATAACGAAACGCATGTGTTGCAAAGCACAAAGAGCGGCGACCAATTTCTCTAATTATTTTTTTGTTGTGCCAATTAATGTTACAGAGAGAGAATAAGAGTATAAAAGATTTAGCCGAAAATTATAAAGCTAGAAACTTTTTGACATAAAACAGAGTTTCTAATATATTTATGTGGGTGCAATATATTTATTTACCTGTAAAGTAGGTACCTGTAGGTAAATGTTAAAGTTGTTGGAATATGGAATTGAAAAAAATACGAAGCGTTCACTAGTTTCGTTATAAAGCTGACAGTAGAGTTTGTACCCCAACTACTGTGACAGTGTAGCATGCGATATGCATCTCCTGCTCAGTGCAGATAGTCTGCCGCTGACAGCAGCGCGCCGCCCGCCCTCCGCGACCGCCCCGCCCCGCCGCCGCCCCGGCTAGCCGCCCTGTCGCATCGCGATATGTCGCCCGCCACTTACTTACGGGCTTTAGAAAGCAACGTTTTTGTAATAACCTTCTCATTTCGTTGATTTATTTTTTATCTCTCTGTGCTTTTTCGAAGATAACGTTGGTTTATAAACCTAGTGCATCTATCAGCGTAATAGTA
>SJJU01005563.1:0-22827 GCA_012932125.1 Conopomorpha cramerella | reverse complement strand
CTTAGTGTATTATGTATTTAGTTATTGCTTACCGCAATAATAAAATATGATTCTGGAAGGACGGAGCTCAAATGTTTTCAGAAGTAAAAAGTACATTATAGTAGGTAGCCACAATTTGACCCAAGTTCTAGTTTAACACAACCGATATACCTATACAATTACTAGCGACATTGGAAGCAAGTGTAAAGAGTGATATTTGAAACGTGTGCGCCGCGCTGATCAGTGAGAGGTCAATGTAGTCGCAGACGACGTCATCCCAGTTGCTGGTGAGGTCGGCCATGTCGCGCGCCCCCTCCACCAGCTTGCGGCGCATGAGGCGGCGCGCGCGCAGCAGCCGGTCGGGCGACTCGTCGGCGGCGGCGCGCATGCGCGGCGACAGCCTGGCCTCGCCCGGCTCCACCACCACCGCCGTGTGCAGGCGCTCCGTCACGCGCAGCAACACTGGTGGCTTTGTGCTCGTCTCGTTACGAACACTCTCCTTTCTAAGAGCCTTTTTCATTATAGAGAGACGAGACTTTTCCGCCAACGAGAGCTCACTGCTATTTGTTGGCTGATCCAGTACAGTTTTATCTACATCAGCTTCACTGTCCGCGCTTGATGTATTTGTAATAAGCGTTGATTCCGTCTGGACGGGTAGCAGAGCCGGTTTGGGGCGCTTATTAAGTCCAATTGGCCTCTTCAGTGATGAGTAAGGTCTGATGTCAGCAGCTTCAGCTGAGACGGGGAACGGCCCGGGCAGTGGTCGCAGCTCACCCGCTTCACGCGCAGCATTCTCCAACACTGCCCGAACGACAAAAAAAAATAGGTACGCTACCTTGACGAAAAGATGCCGAAAATGCTAACTATCTACACTCTAATACTTGAACACATATAGGTTAGGTTAGTAGCACAGGTGAAAGAGCGTTATTACCGTTAGGCCTCATATATGAGAGCTTGTCTCTGTTCTGGTTCAGCCTCTTCATGTCGTAATATTCGTCGTAGTCGGGGTGGCGCGGCGAGGGCGGCGGCGCGGGCAGCGGAGTGGGGGCGGGCAGCTCGTCGTCGCCGCGCGGCGGGGGAGGGGCGCCGCCGAAGCCGGGCCGGTAGTCGGGCAACGCCCTCATCGCCTTGTCGCGCGGCTTGCGGCGCACGATGCGCCCCGCGCCCGCGAGCCGGTAGCGCGCCGCCGCCGCCGCCGGCTCCCCGGACACTGCCACATATCCACCCTCTGCTTCGTCATGATCTATCGGAGGATTTTCGACTCTGTCTTCGTGTGCTTGGTGTTTTGGATAATGTTCGTTTGCATACAATCTTTCTCGTAATGACTCATCGTCATTTTCCTTAGACTTTCTATGATTTCTATAACTATTCATTGGTTTCTCCCAAGTATCTACGTATTCCACATCTAACTCCGAGTTGGCAGATCTTCGTAGACCTGAAGCAATTTTTTTTTTATTAAATATTACTCAATCCTACAGATATTATAAATTTTAATGTGAATGTAAGCTGAAGACTGTGGTGTGGACAGAGATACTACTCGTCTTAGGTCAGCGGGTTTAAAGACTTCTAGAAGGAGGCACTTCTACGATCCCGTCATTGAACTCCTCCATAACTCTTCCTAGACACGGTTCTGGAGATTGAAATGAAAGCTTTCGGATTTAGGACCGGGCACGGTAATGATGGAGCTTACACTTGTTATGCTTATAAATTCATACCTTGCCCCTTGTCTTGGACTTTATAGACAAAGTGTTGTGTATCATCTAGTGGAGTGTCGTCCTGATAATCATCGAGTAGCGTGGTGCGGGCGCGCGGGGGAGCTGGCTGGGGCGCGGCGGGGGCGCGGGGCGCGTCGTACTCGTACTGTGGGGCCACGGCGGAGTACTCGGCGTAGAGGCCGGACCCCGCCCGCCCCGCCGCAGCCCGCCCAGCCGCCGCCGCCGCCGCCCACAGCGCCACTACCACGGCCAACAGCATCGCTACTCACTCGACGAGCTAACAACTTAAATCAAAGGACACACACAGCAAACATTTCGATTGAAAGTTTGCAACATTATTGTTATTTACGACTTTGAATTTGACATTGTTGCATTAATTAATGTCAACTCAGTTGACAGTGTCAATTCGTGATAACCACGTAAATTGTCTGTGGAGATGTGGAGATAGAGAGAGACCCTCAGACCAAAAACAACGTTTTTTATGACGTTTTTCTTACAGATTTTCGGGCGAAGAACTGTCGTTACTGTTAAACAAAGTTTGACAAAACTGACGTTTAAATCATTTAACAAACAGGCGAATGCAACGCCATCTGTTTGTAATCATTCAAAACTAACAACGTTGTACAAAACAAGACTATCAATATAAAAAACATGCAAGAGAGAACGAGTAAAGGACAGTTTTTTCAGGGTATTTGGATCGAAACTGTCATTTTGGTAGAGAAAGTGACGTTTGGAGATCTAGATGTACAAAATTCTGATTTTGGTGGAAAAGAGACAGACTCAATCTTTATAGTTGTGTTTGATCTGAGTAACCAACTAGACACCAAACCCGTCAATGTCTTCATCATCATTATCATCATCGGCCCATACTTGTCCACTGCTGGACTAGCTAGGCCTCTCCAATTGCACGCCACTGTGATCTGTTTTCGGCTTCTCGCATCCAGCTTCTGCCAGCCGTGTGGTGACGGCGAATAGAATACATGAGTCACCACCCCAGCCAAACTTTTCCCGCTATGGGGGTCGTAAGAGACGACCGAGGGAACCCTCCAGAGGACGGGCTGCAGCTCTCTCTGTGAGTTAAACCACAACACGATGCGATCGCCAACCCGCCTGCCCAGCGTGGCGATTATGGGCATTATCTTAGTTAATGGCTCATTATTTTTAAATAGTTTTAAATTCCAAATTGTACTGCGGTAGACCAAGGGCATAGCATAAAGACATGACAATGACATACATTCTATAATATTCAGAGCGATTCCCAGACACCGTTTACTACCACCGGTCTCGCATTTAAGGCCTTGCTAGTCCTGCAAATGCGTATATAAATAAAAAAAAATTGACGAGGGGGAAATCCTCATGCACACCCCGCCGCTATGGGGACAGCGACGGCATAATGTCAGACTACAGAACTAGTATGTAGGACTACTAAAACATGAAATGTTACGCTCGAGCATTCCTTGACTGTACTGCTACCTACAGTATCGATACTTTCGGTAACATTACTTAACAAGGGGATGCATTAATTATTCAAACACGCTTCATTAGGAACAACTTGTCATGGTAAAATAATCGGTCCGGGGGTAAGGTTAGTTTCCACCCCAAGCCCAAACAAGTATCCTCTGAGTTTGTGAATCCATCGTCATTTTGTTCTGAAAAGCCTATCCAGTGTATATGACTATATAGAGGTCAGTGGTGATTTCCAGGAAATTGGATCAAAGACAAACAATGTGACATCTGTCTGTGGAATATAAACAAATAAAACCATACGAGCAAAAAGTAACCCTTCAAATATACATACATAGGTAACAATAAATTTTTTGGTAAAATGTTAAAGTAACAAGTGTAATGAGCGCTAACGGCAAAAACAAACCGAAGGAGGACTGCGGCTGCTACGCGGCGTCGCGCGGCGCCCACGCCTGCCCGCCTCTGCGCAACATCACGCACCCGCTTGTGAGTACCTACCCCAGCACCCACTGACTCAGTGCTACGTGTGCTCCCGTGGAGCGTGCCGTCTGTCTGACGCGACTGTTTCTTGCAGCGCTACTATGAGTTCACGCAGGAGGAGCTGAAAGCGTTGGAGGAGTGCGACAGAGAGAGCTTCTACCGCCGCTGCCTGCCGCTCAGCACTACGTTCGCCGCCGTCATGTACGCCGCCATCCGCTGCGGTGAGACCCCGTTATTCTCTTACACCTTCTTCGTAGAACCACGCACGCGACATTTCATAGAAGTAGTAGTTTCTCAGATTTTTTTAATTCGAATTTTTCATATTTTAGCTTTGCTACATTGTGTACCTAATATCGCTACTTCTATGATGTGTTGTAGGGCTGGTGCGGCGGCACGCGGTGTGGGGGGCGGCGCCGAACGTAGCGCTGGCGGCGCTGCTGGGCCACGCGGCCGGCCGCCTGCTCCACCAGCCGTCCTACGACGAGCGCCTGCGCCGCCTGCCCGCTAACAGCCACCTCGGAAACGTTATGCGACAGTATCACAAGGAAAAGTATCCCGAACTCTACAAGAAAAAATAGCTCTTCTTCATTAGAAGCAACCGATATTGTCACAGAGTTCGAAAGTCGATTAGAGTTAAAGCGAAGATAAAATAAATAACCACATAAATTTATTCTAAGCATTTTGTAATTCGGAGTTTATCAAACGCTGCCTGTGCTCACGCTCACCACCATTCGATTGACCATCCATAATCCAACGGCCATCTGCAATAAAATAGTAAAGCGTTGCAATTTGTGTTATTTCTGAGAAAATAAAATAAATATGTAGCATTCATAAATTAAGTAGAATAATAATTAGGTACCGGTTCTTTTTCTTGCGTCTGCGTGTCCTGGTGGTTATTCCAATGGCCATGGCCTCTTCCCGCTTTTTCTGGCGGTCCTTGATCTGCTTCTTCCGCTTATTGCGCTGTATCTTCTGCAGGAGCTCGTCGGAAAGCTTTGTGGTGGCGGTGGGCGGGGGAGTGGTGGTCGTGGTGGTCGTAGTGGTGGTGGTTGTCGCGCTGAAACCGCGCTCCGTCTCTTCTGTCTGCGTCGTCTGGACCTTCCTCGATCGTGTAACACGCCCTGCAAATCCACAACAAAAGATGCGAGTAAATAAATGTCTCATGAGGATGATAGGAGGGGATCGTTGACGTAGATGTTGCCGATGATATCTATTGTACGTAATAAGTCTGGTACGCGGGTAACAAATTCTATATCTTTGTTCCGAGGTCAGTAGATAACAATAACGTAAGAGATATTATGAAAATATTGTTAACTAAAAGCGACTTATACGAAGAGGAGCATCGACTAATGCCAGTATCGCTTTCGAGTGGCGTACTCCAAACGTCTGTCCCGTTCAATCATGGCGCTGAACCGTCGAAAGTGAACTGCGTGCCGCAGGAGTGAGCTGGAGCTAGGCCAAGAACGTTGCTGAGAACGCGAAGGTGTGCCGGGATCTTGTCAAGGCCCTCTGCACCTCTGAGATGGCATAGGAACACAACAACAACAAAAACGACTTACATGTTGAAGCTGGTATGGTTGATGGGGTAGTGGTGGTCAAATCTTCGTAATCGTCGAACTCTGACATCTTCTTCTTGCGATACTTGATCTCCATTTCTTGCAGCATGTTGCAGAGGTGCACAATGACGATGCACTGCTCGGCCAGCACGTGGTACAGGTAGATCGCCACCTGCGTGGGCAGGTAGCGGATGTTCACGTACTTGCCGCCCTGCATCTGCTTCGTGTAGTATGCGTACAGCTCCAGCACGATTTGGTAGCGGTGAATCACGTCGTAGATGGCGTACCCCATCTCGAACTCCAAGTTATTTACGAACATTTGGCGAAAGTGGTAGTGATCGTCGATGATCTCGAAGCTGCGGCGACAAAATTCTAAAATGTAGCATATCAACTCGATTGTTTCACAAGTTTGGATAGTTAGACGTCGGTTTGTTCATTATTATAACAGAAAACTGACTTTGTGTCCCATCGAGTAACTCTGTAAAAACTAACTGTGTAAAAAATGGAAGGACCCCTACCAGAAGGCATGGATCAGGTAGGGATATCTGAAATAGGGGCTGTGGGTCACCCGGGCAGGGGCCTGGATGATCTACCCATAACAACCCCCGAGGAGAGGCAGTGCACCGCAAAGTGCAGATAAGTCGGGGGCTAAAACAGTCTCCCGCACGTCTCAAGACGCAGTGCAAGGGTGACACCGGTGCGTTCTTTGGAGATCCCGGAGTCACCCGTTAAGCACGGCCGAAGGCCACCGGAGGGGTTTTAGTCTGTGTGCGTCCGACATAACCCAGTCACTCCCCTGGGCGACTGGGTATCCATAATGGATTACCCCTTAAAAAAAAAGGATATGGGAACATGTTTACACATTCTAGAATCATGTTATCATATGAAATTCCGTGCTGCTCGGGGACGAATAATGATACCAGATGAATTACTTCCCATTCTTGGCATAAAGCCTTTCTACTTTATCGTTGACTGACAGACAATGCAATAGCATTAAGTCCGCCATGTGTAATGTGTAAAATTGTGCAATAAAGATTTTAAAACGAACAAGTAAAACACGACCTCCAGTTTTGTAAGGAGAAAGGTGTTCGCGTGACACGAGGAACTAAAACCCTGTTATCCTAAGCGGTACCTTGCTCTGACTTCGTGGTTTATCATGTAGCAGATAATGCGCGACTCCTTTGGAGAGATATAGTTGTACGCCCTCCGGGCGGTGTCGGCTTGTTGCTGGACGTCTTGCCCAGCTGCTGGCTGAGACGTCGTGCGAGCCTCTGCTAGAAGTCGAAGCTGCTCCTTTAGTGTAGCTGATATTACCTGCAAGCGCAAAGCATAAGTTACTTTTCAAATAAATATTAGGTACGTAAATAATGCAACGGACTGGTAAATAACTCAAGCTTTCCGTATAAGGATATTTCTTGGAACCTGGATGTCATTGTGGTTGCGCACGAGGCTGGCGTTGGCATCCTCTAGGAAGTGGAAGGCGAGTGGCGACAGCTCCCTCGCTAGCGGCGTCAGATCGATGTTGACGCTGCGGGCCTCTGGTCCCGGGCACAGCATCACTACGAGAATTGATTTGTTCAAGTTATTGATAATAATGGTGCTTAACTACATACACGTGTATTAGGTGCTTAACTAGCTAAGCTGCGTACGTAACAACACTCAAGAGCTCTGCTGGTAATTGTCCGGTAATTGCACGAGCAACGTAATTGGCCTGCGACTAACACTTTAGAGAATGGCGAGACCTACCTGTGAAGATGGGAGAGCATACCCTATACATATGTCTACAACTGTATTTTCACCAACTACCCACTAGGCACTAACTACCATACAGAGTGTAAAAGGCCCCCGAGCAATGCGTTGTTGGGTTCATCAATATACGAGTATGAACAACTTTTATTATAGCGATAATGCGGGGAAATAAATAAAAATAATCTCCATAGAAACACATTTTTTTGCCTCGGGACATGACATTTTATATGGAGATGGAATTTTGTTTTCATTTCTCTGCACTTTCGCCATAGTAGAAGTTGGTCATATCAACACATGGGGATCCTTTTAGGTATACGCAGTATAATATTTTTACCTATAATCAGCGAAGTCTGAAAACATATTGCAGAGAATTGAAGGACTACCATCTATTTATTTCACATACAATATTTTTTCAAACGAAGACGTACGTGCAAGTAGGTACATCACTAAATGCTTACCTACTGCCGAGTAGTCGGTAAGTACCTACCCAAGGATTTTAATAACACAATCATAATTTAACAGTTTTATTATTAAGTACCAAACAAGGTGCTTATATTTTAGTACCTACCTACACCTATTAACAACTATTACCTACCTACGTGGGTACAGTCACGGAGGAGCGTATCTAACACTTATAATATGTATATATAATGGCAGGGTATCAATATTTCCATAGTTAATTAAACTTGTATCATTTTTATTGTCGAACTGTATGAAAACAACCATTATAAATACTAGACTAGATTTTAAAAGGCTCACTTTCATATTGTTTGAAATAACCACGAAACATGTACTGGGACTGGACTACCCCTAGGTAGGTACTATCGATCATTTTACTAATTAGGCACTAGACGGAAAAACATGAAAACCGTAGCATTAAACTCTACATACAAACAAACCCATTCTCGTTGATGACAGACGGACGGTCAGCGTAAAGAGAAGTAGGTAAAATGGTCCCATTTTACTTTTTGGTACGAAACTGGAAAAAGCCTGATGTTAATTTCCGGTAGTCCTTGACCAAACTGACCTAGTTGAGCATTAGAAATACCCTACATATTTTATTAAAAATTCCTTTGGCTTTTTCTCGAAATTGATTGGAGTCGCACCTACCTACAAACTTAAAGCGAGTACCGCTCTGCAAACGTGTTAAAAATAGTTTTGTTCCTTGTTTGTCCCGAATCCAAAAAGCCTCCCCGGATTGGCGAAAAAGCTATGGAAAGCATCCTGCACGGTATAGAACCAAAATTTATTCTGCCTTTCTCATTGTATCCAAGTTTAGCGTCTGTTTTAACCGTTCTTATTTTCTGGTTAACGGATGACATGACTAAGCCATTGCACTATGTACATCTTTTGTTGCTTTATTCTAAACTGAATAGCTAAATAGCTAGTAAAAAAAGTAAATAGCTAATAATAGGTAGGTTCTGTGACACGGAAAACGCGGCCAAAAATATTGTTGTGGGATGGTGTGGATGTGGATCACAGTATCCATCTCAGCATGTTAATCACGGCGTGATACCTCTCACCTCTACTTTGTATGTAGTAGTTATTTTCTTATTACAGAGGTTCTCATAATTTCGTCTCAGATATTTAAAACAACCAAATGATAACAATATTAAACAAACTTTAATAACATAGACCTAACGACGCTAGGTCATGGTCTAACGATTGACAGATGAAAAAAATATCATTGTCAAAGTTGTCAAAACTGTCAAAGTAAAGAAGAGAAATCACCGGCTGACTGAGAAGAGCGACCGAGAGTATTCTCGATCTAAACAATTTTGCAATAGTATCTATACCAAATATTTCACGAATATATTACGAATGTGTGCATCATGAATGAGCAAAGCAATTTTGGCGTTTATCAGGATGGTGTTCCCGCTGCAGCGCCACCGCCCAGACCTCCCAATATGGTGAGATTGTGAATCGTGTTTAGCAAAGACGGTATATTGTGGACATTATGAGTTTCCTTAACTAGTGTGGTTGTAGGGGTCGTACCAATTCTCACCGGATGAGCTGCGCGTGCTGAAGCAGTGCAACGAGGAGAGTTTCTACCAGCGGTCGCTGCCGATCGGCACCACTCTTGGACTAGGCGCTTTTTTCGCCGTCCAGTCAGGTTAGAATAATAATAAGATTTGTTTTATTTAACTATTCCCTAATATCAACAGTCCACAATTCTATTTAATTTAATTTGTGGTCCTAGCAAGTTTGGAAGTTCGAGTCTTTTTGGGTAAAGCAATAATCAATTCTATAAAAAATAACAGAAGCATTTTTGTACATTTTGGAGAGGTTAATAACCTCCTAAAATTGTACAAAATGCTGTATTAATAAACTTGTACATAAGTAAATAACTTCATAAGTGGAACAATAATGGTGGAGTGTACCTACATATTGTAATGATTACATAACAGTATAAACAAACCTTGCATTTGTTTTTGTAACTGAGTTATATAGGCAAATTTTCTAATAATGATACCATCGCCTATGTCATATCTTAAAGAAGTTTACAATCAATATTTTCATACCTCTCTTGGATTTCAAATGATGAATGAAATATCAAATTTATTTAAAATCAAATGTTATTGAACAAGTTATACTAATACACTTTTTTGTAATAGATAACACCTTGATGTTTTGTATAATTATTTAAATAAAGTACAGATGTAAGGGCTCATATCAACATAATCATCATCTGCCCATATATCAAACAAACACATACACTTCACACCTGTCTACCATAGGGGTAGGCAGAGACTACTGACCTCCATTTGTCTCCCAACTCCTAAAAGGAGTCCTTTTCAATTAAACAATAGAGTTGTTTTTGTACATTCGATGGAAAAATAATAACTGCATTGTTTATGAACCGATTTGTGTGATTTGTTTTTGGTAAGAAGATTTTCCAAGGTGGTCTCTGGATCTGGGATAAGGAGATCAGGGTATGATTATGGCAAACCAGATAAATTGAGGAGAACTTTAAAATATATAAATTTCAATTATATTGTTGTCTATGTTGGTTCTTTTTTCTTTCAAATTATTATCCTCTTACAGATGATGAATAACAACTCTGCATCAATAATTTTATAATGCAATGTGAGAAATGTATAATTTACACCATCAATGGAACATCCATAGTGGTAATTGTGAGACCTACCTTTGTTTATTTATCAAAATGGTCATACACAAATAATTACATTAACAATATTGTAATGAATGACAGCTTAACCATAAATACATTCCCAGTTCCGAACACAGCAGTTTCTCTTCGTCGTCTCTCTTCTTCCCCTGATGCCCACCAGTCTTTGTCCTAGCGGACAATCTTGTTGCACCATCTCTTGCAGGGGTGGATCTATTATCTCTTGCCGTTTGTTGGGAACTCAGTTTATAAATCATTTTCTTAAATATCACAGTTGATGACTGATGATTGCACATAGATATATCTTGTCCTAGAGTATTAAATAAATCTTCGTCTGATTAGGCTACAATCAATAAGTGCATGGCCTAGAAACCATCTCGCTAGCCGAGAAATGTGACTGACTCTAGCTACTGGTTTTATCTGTGCAATAAAAGACAAATAGCTAAGAAGCTAATTGCTAGCCATTTTACCAACTATGCTTCCAGAATAATTTGAACAATAAGGGGTTTGATAAGCCGTTAAAAATACCAACATAACAATTTAATAGTAGCCGACATAATGCTTTAGTGATGAACTGAAGCATTTTATGTGTGCATCTAGGCGTTTTATTTATCTATGTACATATATATCTACTTAAAATTATTTATTTCGTGCTCTATGGGGTATCCTAGTTTGGGGTCAGGTGAGGTGTGCAAAAGTGTCCCGAGATATGAAATGTATTATTTATTTATTGTTCCAGGATACTTACGCAGCAACCCTCGGTTTGGCCCAGTCCCCAAGGTGACACTGGCAGTGATCGCCGGCTACATGATCGGCAAGCTGTCGTACCAGCAAGCGTGCGCCGAGAAGCTCATGGCGCTGCCGGGAAGCTACCTCGGCCAGATGCTGCGCGAGCGGCGAGACGGACGCATGAGGTGACATTCTTGTGTATCAATGTTGCTATATAGCCGAATCATCATCATCGTCACTGGTGGTGCTGGTGGACATAGGCCACTCACTCTAATTGCACGCCACTGTGATCTGTTTTCGGCTTCTCGCATCCAGCTTCTGCCAACCATCTTGCGCATATCATCAGTCCACATTGCCTGAGGGCGTCCTACACTCCGTTTGCCCCAACGGTCATCGGTTCTACGGCTAATATGGCCGGCCCGTGTAGCCGTGTGGTGTCGCCAACCCAGCATACCTAACTATTCCCGTCGCGGCAGTCCTAAGATACGACCGAGGGAACTCTCCAGAGAACGGGCGCTCTCTGTGAGTTAAAAAAAAAATTACAATTGATGTCCACATTCCGTAATGGGGTGGAAGCACTTCGAGGTATGCCTAATGGGTATTTCTGCGTTTGATAAAATAGTCAGCTACTTAAGTTTCGGTGAAAGCGCCGTTTAGGTCGTGTATTATTGGAATAGGTGGAATAATATTTATGTACAGGGTGGAAACAATAGGTGATCTCGTTCAATTCATCTCATCCGGTTACTGATCCTGAAAGTGCTTTACCAGCTCTATCTAACGGTATCAATAATCAGGTCCAGATTACTCTGGAGCTATAAAAGAATCAATCAATGAAACCCACTGATTGTGCACAGTGATTGTGCACAGAGTTTCAAATTGCAATCGTTGATAGGTGTAAGCTGTATAGTATAAAGTGTGTGCAGTGAATGTCGTGTGTGGGCAGGATCGGCAGCGAGGCGGGGGCGGGCGGCGGCGCGGGGGCGGGCATGCTGGGCGCGCGCGCCGGCGACGTGTACTCGGACGCGGGCCCCGGCTCCGCGCTCGACCTCGACTCGCACCGCCCCGTCTTCAGCGACGACTCCTACCGCCCGCCGCAGAGCGACGGTACGTATTCCACATCCACTGAAATTGGGTGGATTTCTTTGTTAACCAACGAAAACGGGAGGACATCCTCCATTGAGAACATTCTCAAATCGATGCGGATGTTTTTTATTTTGTTATTATTACTTTTTCCAAGTAGCTAGTACTTTTAATTTATTATTTAGAAACTCACAAAATATTCAGTACGAATCTCGTTGAATATTAAAAAACACATTATACATTCAGAACTAAACTCATTTAATATTAAAAAATACATAAAAAAATCAGAACTACTCTTTTATTATTCAGAAACAAATTAAATATTCAGTACGAATTAATCATGTCAAGTCATTTTCTTTTGTTTTAATTAGATAATTATACTTTTGTTGGAAAGGGTATAGGTATAGTAAATTTTTTTTGGTGAAAATGCTTTGCTTGGCTTTGTAAATTAAACTGAAAATTGAACACAAACAGTTCATGATGTTCGTCGCCTGAAGCATACTGTAACGCGATGGCAGCAGTGTAAATAACTAGTAAATAAAAAAAAACAATAGTTCCGAGTTTATACAAATATATTCAAGTGTTGTGTGCAATTAGTAACGGCACGACACGAACATAAAAAAATCGGGGTTTTTTTTTTAAATTTGCCATTTATTTTATTACATGCTACAAACACTATGCAGTGTCAGTGCGAGTTTACTTATTTGTGTACTTAAAAAAATGCAATATTCCTAAATGTTTAAAACGCGAGATTAATCAAAGACAAGCATTCAGCTTACCAGAATGCTTGTCTTTGATTAATCTTCGCGCTATAATACCCGTTTTAAACATTTAATATCATGTCAGTGCGCGTTTCCTTAAAAAATGATGCAATATTCCTGTTATGGCGCGTGCACTTGCAACTGCGACAAGCTTGCGACAGTACGCCAGTTATTTAACCCTTAACTGCGTGATTTTTTTTGTCTGAATCAGGGACCGGATAACCGCAAAATAAGGGTTTTCTAAAATATCGGTACGGTTACATACCGGTAGCGCGAGGCACAACGCGATACGGTTAAGGTATAAAATTATACCGTTTCGCGAAATAGCGGTATGGTATATCGTAACAAAATGAGGCGTAACGGTTGTATCGATAGTTGACTTTCGGATAGGCTCGGAACTCGAATTGGCTCGGGTGGGGTGGGTGACGCTTGCCTGACGCGCGAGTCCTGTTACCGCCCGCGCGCCCCGCCCTACCTACCCGAAGACGCCTGCTATCGCTCTGTTTACGAATAACGGTATGATAACGGTATAAAATGTCCGGCTACGAATTTCGGTATAAAAAGGCCTAACCGGTATAATACCCTTATTCTTCTACCGGTATCAAGTCCCTGGTCTGAATAAAAACCTATCCTTCTAAATTATGTGGCCTGCATCATGGGATAAAAAATAAAAAAATAAAAGTGGTCTAAAGTCAAAACTGCGTTCATACGTATTAGTTGTATCATTGACAATTTAGACTGAAAAATCGGTAGATGTCCCATCTACATACACATACATAGAAAAAAAATCGAGGAAAATTATACTGATGTAGTATTACATCACTGTTCAGCTAAGGCTTGACCCTGTTGACACATTCAACATAGTATATTCCAAAATATAGAATGCACAGAGCGATACCAACTATGTATGTTTCTTCAGAAAGTCCCCCAGGAGCTATCTAGGCCTATAGTCTCTCTACACATCGGCTGAGGCCAGGTCACGGACCTGTAGTCTTAAATTAATGAAATATCACCACGCAGCGTTGTTTACTCGCCGGAAAATACTAATAATAACATAACTTTGGCGTTAAGGTGCTGTCTGTCTAGCTAGGTGCATAATTATTATTTCACGTAGGTACAGACTGCGTGGGCAACGCGTTTCGCTTTTACTCGTGCCAAAAAATAAACAGCTATTTACGCCCGACACGGACAAAAAACATGAGAGCTCGGCAAATATTCGCATGTTTTGTAATGCATTGGTAACGTTGTTTAATTCAGAAGCTGCGAACGTTTTGTTGACGATGTTTTTGGCAGGCAGGTGGAATAGTAATATATTGCACATAGTGTTGTAGCCAAGGACACTCGTGGATACATGCTGAGTTCTATTTATTTACTACTAACTGATCCATCAAACGATGTTTTGCCAATATACAGTTATTAACAAATCAAATAATTTATTTCTTCATCGTTATATGTGCTAATACAGATATACAGTAGTACAACACAAAGCTTCATGAAAGTCATTTATAATTTTAGAAACAATAGTAATCGTCCCCGGTTCGAATTAATTTCTTTTACCGACCAGAAAATCCGGGAAGAAACTGGCATATTTTCTAATCATCAGGGCTCACATCTAAGTATACTTAACATAAATATGACTTGTTAGTAATTTAACAAATGCTAGATGGCCCAGCCTCAAGAATTACTCAACTTACTGAAGGAAACCCCGCATAAAAATCTAAATTTTAAAGAAGAAAGCATTTATATGTACATTGGGACAGACATCGGGAGGCGACTTTGTTTTATTATACTATGTCTTGAAGAAAGTTGGCTCAGAGAACATGAAAATGTTTAGAAAGTTCTTTAATTAACAGTTGGAGCTTTGCAATAGTATTATCAGGTTACGGTGTCGAGTCCCGTGAGAGAGTTATGTACCAAATGGGTATTTTGTCCATAAAAGAAAACATCACGATGAAACGTGCATATCACAGTATATTATGTGAACCTCCTATAGGGTCGAGTTGATTGGTGAGTCGTGGGCATTTGCGCGACTGTATCTTTAATTTGATGTACGCTTTTTAGTTGCTAAATTGATTGAAGCTATGCGACCATGTCACATCTATTCTAGATATTTTAGTATTATGTTCTGGATGTGTTGTACCGTTGACCCGCAGTTAACTAAACTGTTCTGTGGCATTAAAATCATCTGTATGAAGTAATTGTATTATGTGTTACAAAGATATTTTAGCATGCGACTGATCACATTAGTATGTTTCTCGATAAAACTTTAAAGAAAGGAAAACAGACTAACTAAATTTTATCGATTTGTGGTTTTGTCACGGATCAGCAGCAACAAAATAATCAATTCAATTAGTTTATTGCACTCATGTTACAGAAAAGTTCTTAAATAAATTGTAAAGTACCAAACATGAACCATGAGGTCAAAAGTAACAGTACGGTTATTAGTACACTCGCAATGTGTGACGAACTAAGTATATACACTTACCTAATTATAACTAAATTACAACTAATTCCTACTCTTGTGAATGTTAATATAATATAATGACAATGAAATTATTAACGCTATTTTCAAATCACCGTGTCAAAGGTTTGAGAAAGGGTATTTCACCCTTTCCTGATTGATCATTAGATGGTGTGCTCATTGTGTGAAGTCTTATACAGACGCGTGTAACGTGTATTGTAATGCGCTGTGTAATGTAACACAAATTCTAGGTGTGAGCGTTACATGTAAAGCTCGTAGTGCCGTCCACATGTAGAACTCGTGTTGTTTGTGTGTGCAGTGGGCGCGGCGCCGAGCGAGTCCCCGGCGAGCGTGGCGGAGCGCGCGCCCCCCGCGCCCCCCGCGCCCGCGCTCTCCTACGACGAGCTCCGCCTGCGCAACCGCGGCGACCACTCCGCCGCCAGACACGACCCCTACAGGTAACCACACTATTTTAATAGTTTAAACCTGCTGAGTGAAGGTGGTATGCGGCTTGCAAGTCTAAGTACTTGTCTTTGCTCTGAGATAACAATGTTCTGTCGCATCATACAAGTTTTGTATGTTCAGGATGTTTTAATGCTTACTTCGAAGGATTACCTAAATATAAATCAAATATTTTTTTAAGGAAACGCGCACTGATATGATATTAAATGTTTAAAACGGGTATTTACGGAGTCAGCTCGCGACCACGACACATGTAACTGTGTGGAAACGTCGGCCATTTTAATATAAATATTAACAAATTGAAGATTTACGACAACATCCACCAAATTGTTAGGAACTATTTGATAGTTGCACCTAGAAATGTAGACGTGCGCTTTCATATTTTTTACATGAATGCCTCTCACAGAAAGTGTAAGCTGTTCGTGTTGCCTAAACTAACGTGCGGCAGATGTCTGACGAGGTGTGTCCGTGTGTTGCAGAGTGGACCCGGCGCTACCGGCGACGCCCCGCGCGCCCCCGCCCCCGCCCGCCCCGCGCCGACCCCTCAACAAGTACGGCGACGAGATGGAGTAGCCGTGACCTCCCCCACACCCCCTGTGTCCCCCACGCTCGCTTCAATCACACTCCACATTACGACGCCAGCTGCTCTGCTATTGCATTGACAGTATTTCCTTAAGTTCTTGTCTGAAGGTATATTTGTGATGCTTTTGCGCATTTCCTTCAGTAGATACATTTCTTTCTACAATGGAAATGTTTCTGTGATGTTTATTTGACAGGTTATCGTACCTACTTCTGTCATTACACTTGTGATTCAAATTATGACAATAGTGACAGAAATGGAAACTAAAATCTGTGCTATAAACGTCACAGAACACATAATTTCGATGAAACTGCTATTAGATATAGCAAACTCGGCCTCCAGATTGTGACTACCGGGTAGAACCCAGTAGTAGCTGGAGCCGCGAGCCGCGACACGCCAAGTAGCTTCCAAATACAAATAACATGTTACATTTTCATACAGAATGGTAATTTTTTGGAACGCACTTGTTTTGCCGCTCGGCTCCTTCGTCAGTTCTAGGCGCATCTGATAACAAACACAATTACGTGGGTATCTAAAACTAGTCAGTGACCGCCGTATCTTGGATTTTAATTAACTGTTTAGGCTTGTGCCTTACTTCGATATGAATACGCTTTTGTAATGAAATACTATTTTGGCTAATACTTGTAGTAGGTACATTCAAGAATGTCACATCCGAGGCACAGGGTTCATACCCAGAATTGTTTTGGTGTCGTCATTCGATAAATGTTATATTTTAATGTAGCAAAAAGAGATGTGTACCTCTATCGTGTCCGGAATACTGTTCCTATAGCAGAGCCCAATACTTCTCCATTTGAGTAATGATATAAATAAATACCCCATAATCCAATGGCCGAGTTCTTAGAGAACTTTTCATCGGATCTATGAATGTTTAATATTTTATCAGTAGTTTTTATTAGAGATGTTCTGTTAGGATTAGCACTTGGAGAAGTATTGTGTATTGTGTACATTTATCTGTATGTATTTGACAATAATTATAAGTATATGAAACTCCCCGTTCATTATGAACAATACCCCCACAACGATACTCCTGTGAGCAAGTTAGCCGACAGTGCTGCGTCGTATTTCACAGTACAACATAAACACGAAGGTAAGCTGAATGCTTGTCTTTAGTTAATTTCTCGCCGTAATACCCGGTTTAAAGTATTAATAAAAACTAGCAATGTCAAACTTAGGAAATATATACATGATGATGTCTTGTTCTCGGGGATATCGCTTTGTGAGTGTGTCGGTAACAATGGACACTGGATCCAGTGGTACGTAATATTCTGTCAGTCAGCGGGCGCGTTCAATACAGCGAGTGAAACGATCGTACAATAATTACAAATGTTTATATTAAAACATAGTCAACTTCTAAATCATGTAACATGATATTGTTAATAAAGTAGTTAAGGGTTACATTATGACTTTGTGTTTTCATTTAAAGGCTTCTTGGGTGCGTAAGCTAGATTTACCTACCATTTTTAGAATATCGACTCCTGCTGGTGCGATGGATCTTTTGGAATTTAAATTGTAACATTGTCTAATAGAGCGACTGAGAGAGGTACTACCTACTTAATGCTTAGATTACTTCCAAGCTCCTCTGGTACGCATAACCGTGATAACATCAAGAGTGAATGACTCACTGTCACGCCATTTTGTCACGCTAATGACACAAAACCTCGGACCACACACAGTCTGTTTTTTTTTTTCAACCAAAATGTATGGAAAATGTTGTATTTCTGGGTCCAAACTGTCACTTTTACTACTGAGTTGACAGTTTGTATCCAGATTTACCCTGACACGCAGTAAGGGACAGAAGATATGTTTTCTTACCATTTGACTCGTGCATGTATTTCTTCAGTTTAGAATTTAAAGTATAGATGTTTTTGTTCTGAGGTTAAAACACTTACTTTTTTAGAGCAGAAATAATGGGTTAGCTTTGGGTAGGTGACATGTACATACTTATATGAGATTTATTCGCATTTCGTGTACTCTCACAATATGTGAAATACTTTTCTAAAATTAAATGTAATTTGTAGCTCCACATATGCACTATCTAGATCTAGGCACTCGGTATTTTTTCATTTTAGAAAAGTATCAAATGTGCGAAAGATTATTTCAACAAGATATTAACGTTACCGACTGTACAATATTTTTTGTTCATGCGTAATATTGCGACTGCGCCTTGCGAAAATTGCTACTAATGTTGATTCCGCTGAAAAAAAAATTTACGATCCGGCGTTTGGATAACACGTTTGGCGTTACTCGATCGATCTAAGTGAAAGGGAAATCATTGTTGACTAGATGCCCCAGTTCCTCTGTTCCCTGTTAAAAGAGCGCAAGGATCTCTAGTCCCGGCACATGCCGTTCCACTGTAAACACACAATAAAAATGGGAATAGGTAAACCTGTAAATAAATAAAACGCTCAGCAAATGAAAAGACACAAATTATAATATGTTTTTATTAACAAATAGATTAAACTATGTAAACCTCGAACACCGTACAATAATACAATAAGCTACGCTATCGATCAATAACGAATGTATAGTTTGGGTACCCTCGGGGCTCGCTGTACGTCGCTCTCTCTAACTAGAGACCCGACACGTCGCGACACAGCCTTATTCCCATTATTCCTAGTCATGTTTCGCTACGTCGTTAAAACTGGCTCCATCATGCCTTACTGGCTCATTCCGGTCTGTAACTCAGTCTAGAAAACCCGACCCCACAGGGGATATTCGGAAATTGCGCGTGCGAGTGTGTAAATACATTTATCGGACACGGCCGTGTTCTCTAAATGTCCACCTCGAGGCGGGTATACATACACCATCAAACCCATGGTGGATGTTCGGAATAGGTCCCCTATTTCGCAACATGTTAGGAAACTCAATAGGTACTCTTGAAATAACAACTCTATAGATCTTGAACACCGCCGGTGAAATTACTTCACCAGGACACCGAAATCAATTAGGTACTTATTTAATTAGGCTCAGCTTATCCATACAGTTATTAGGCAAGGGAGCTCGACATTTTATTTTTCCATAAAGTATAACGTTATTAAAACAATAACGGATCTGTGCACATAATGGAAACATGCTCTGATGAACTTATAGTCACTTGTAAACCTATGACCAGCTTAGGTTACAGAAGAGACTACTGTACAATGGGGAATATTCTTAATTTATTTTCTGACAGATTTTCGAACTTTGGAAAGTTTGACAGTAATGACAGTTCTCCGCCCGAAAATCTGTCAGAAAAACGTCAAAGAAAATTCCCCATTATTATTTTGCCACCTGAGACGACATTGCACAAGTAACACACCCACAAGAGAAGGGTACCTTCAATGTATAATATTTCAACTTACATCAATAATATCTGCCCGACACATTTCGATCGAGATAATGTTTGCAATAACCGCAAAATAGTCGCCGCGGGCCAAGTGCGCTTAACAGATACACAACATTAATAAACATATTACAAAACAAAAGAAAAATATCACTTTTATGCTTATTTATAATAATAAATTTTACTACTATCGATGTAGAATTAGTTTAAAACGGCACTTGATAGAGATGTCATACACATTAAAATGATCTGAAATGACTGGAATTGGCTTAGAAAACTAACGGGCGACCGGCGAGACAAACACGTTACCTGCTGCCCTCACTCGCATTTTTAGGTCTCGATAATTTTTAAAACCTTGGACCATCTCAAAATAGGTCTCGAACGCACTCACTTCGGACGGTATTTTGTACGTTTCGGCGATATTTTGACCGCGCAAGACTCTAAATATATCAAGCGATGCAGGCAGATTTAACAGCTTTTAAACTTTTTTTGCCGGCGCCCATTTCTTACCCCTATGACTTGACTAAGTGTAAACCACATTATAAAAAGACATTAAGCAATAGCAGAGCTTCTTTGGGATGGAAACAAAGACTAAGAGAAATGTCTTGTTACAAATGTCCTTAACTATAATAGATTTTTATTGATATATTGACACACATTACTCTATCAAATAAAAATCCCCTTCTAATAGTGGGGCGTGAAGACTCCGATGATCACGGTTGTGTATACAAATTCTACTATTCCATCCCATCAGTATGTACATCATCAAAAAGATAACTACGTATAGTCTTGTGGGCTGGTCGATTGGTCAGTCCGCAGCATTCGGGGGGCTGACGTGTAAATGTAGAGGAAACGGTGGGTGGCGGGGCCGAGTAGTGGCAGGCACAGCAGCCTAGCAGCCTAGGGCAGCAGCCAGGGCAGGCCGGAGAGGTTGACGGGCCCGCCGAGCCCCGCGTCGGCCTCCAGCAGGTTCATGATGACGGCCATGGCGGCCTCGCCGTTCCCGTCGAGCGCGAGCGGGGGCAGGGGCGGGGAGGGCGCGGCGGCGGCGGGCGGGGGGGACGCGCCGCCCGCCGCCGCCGACAGCGACACGTTGTTGCGCACCTGGCCGCCCTCGCCGCCGCCCAGGATCACGTCCACCAGCGAGGACTGCGTGAACACGGCGTCGTGCAGCAGGTCGGCGGGCAGCTCGGGCGACAGGCCGGGCGAGCCGCGCCGCAGCGCCTCCTCCGCGATGGCCGACCCGATCGCGTGCGACTCCACCGCCGACGACGCCAGCCGCCCCACGGAGCCCTCCGTCTCCTCTGTTCACAACAACACAACAACACACACCTTCAATCATTATTATTCACTTGCTGTCCTGGCAAACATTTCTATTGCCGTACAAACATTTGTACCTCGTGTATTGGAAGAATACACCTTTAAACATCCCTGGACTTCCACAAGGTATATCTTTATAACCGTCTTAACGTACATTGTATCATAGATATTCCCACAATGTGTTCCCTCGCCGTGCACCAGGTAGGTACCGACTAATGCTACACAAAAACATACATAAATGTACACATTCCAAGGATATCGAACTACGTTCTATTAAAATCTCCATATCGTTTTTCACACGTGCACTCGTGAACTTTCAATGAACTCTCGATGCCGAATTCTGGAATGTGCCGGAACTACACTAACGGCGACGAGGCTCATGAATAATTTGCAAGTCGGAAAACTACCACAACAAGTAGGTGAGCTACGCGACGCTTGCCCACTTCCATATTTGGTTACTAAATGCGCAGTTTCTCAACATGACAAAGTGGGCCACTGACAAACTAAACGAAAATCACTGATTTATGTACATTTTATTCTTTTGATATATAAAACCTTGCATATCCTCGGTTGACATCCACATCTAGTGCCATGTGTTGCGACTGGTGCCGTCAGAGAGAGACGGAGAACGAGAGAACGGCAGACTGTAAATCTATGCCGCGCTCAATGCTTGACAGTCGATTGCATTCACCGATGGTAAACGCAATGGTTGGAAAGAAAGCTTAGACGCGGTCTACACTGTGGGGCAGTGTTTTCCAAACCCTGAGCATAAAAGTGTTAATGTAGTCTATTGAAGAATGACTTGTAACAGTTCTTACGCGTGCAATACGATACTTTCCTACTTTATGTGAAAAATGAATACCTACAAACAGTTAAATACTTTCATCTCGTAAAATATACTCATTAACTTGGTTGTAGTTATAGTGCAAAATTGTGTGAACGCGAACTGTCAAATTGCCCCATCGAAAATAGACTTTAGATTTGTATATTAATGGAGAAAACTAGTGGCAGCATGTCCCGTAGTAATTATCTGTGGAAAACTACCATGTAGTGGCAAAAGGTCAAGACAACTCAAAGGGAGATTCGTATGAAACAATCATACATAACTTGTATGATTCTCCGAGAGCTCATTGACGGGTTATTAGTGTATTATAGTCATATGTAAAAACATGTATACACTTAGAAACGTTTCAAAGCCATTTTCTTATAAAGCATTCCCAGTTATGGTTTTGCGAATTTTCTAGATTCCTTACTATGACGAAATAGAACTAATATCAAAGTAGCAGTCGTTATTTTAAGAGAAAAAAGCTCTGCAATGTTTCTGAGTGTACCTATATATGGTGTTGCACGCGCGTGTACCTGTCTTGAAGATGTCGTAGTGCGCGACGCCGGGCGGCTGGTCGCGGGTGTCGCGGGTGTCGCGGGGGTCGCGCGACGAGTCGGGCGGCGGCGCGTCGTCGGCGACGAGCGTGTTGTTGGCGACGAGGCACTCGACGTCGCGCGTCCAGGGGTTGTGCAGCTGCTTGAAGTGCGTGTGGATGCGCGCGTAGGAGCCGTCCTTGCGGCGGTGCGCATGCGTGGCGGCGGCCAGCGGCGCGCGCCTCAGGGCGGCCTTGTGCGCGCGCGCCACGTCCGCCAGCGCGCCGCCCGACACGTACTCGTACAGGCTCGTGCCCACCAGCTCCTGCGGCAGGTAGCCCAGCACGCCCGTCACCCTGCAACCACATAACAACACACTGACTTAAAAACAGTTAGAACGCAGTGGTGTTGTGGTTTAACTCACAAAGAGCGCTGCTGCCCGTGCTCTGGAGAGTTCCCTCGATCGCAAAGGGCGGTGACAGATGTGTTCTATTCGCCGTCACCAACACGGCTACAATATAATAGAAATAGCTCACCTTTGGTCAACAAATAGAAATTTCCCGTCGGTGGCGTGTCTTGAGACGTACTGGAGCGGTCGCTGGTGCGGGTGGTGGGGGGCGTGGGCGCCGTGCGGCGGGGGCGGGGGGGGGGGCGGGGGG
>SJJU01005562.1:0-29843 GCA_012932125.1 Conopomorpha cramerella | reverse complement strand
TAAAAAAAAAAAATAAAAAAAAATACACTTCACGCCTTTAATCCCAAAGAGGGGTAGGCAGAGGCACTTGTTAAAGCAAATGCCCACGGTTCACCAAGCGTATTTAACCCAACGATTTGATCGATCCAAAAATTTCATCACGTCTATCACGTTTATTTTTATAATTAAAAGAATTAATATATGTTTATCATTTAGTTTCTAGGTTAAATGTCACCCACCCATACCCAAATATACTGTTACGGTTATGTTTTGTTGTGAATTTATTGTGTGCGTGTGTGATCCTGTCATGAAAAATCGTTGTATAGTATAAATGCTTGCATAATACAAAAATCATAATACATATTTATATTCCAACTTAAGTACGGAAATATATAAAAAGATGTTAAAATTTTATTAATTATTTTAATTACAAAAATATAAACATTTGGACAAAAATAGACGTCCATAAAATATCTACACATATAAGTGTCTAAATACTCCATCACCCTCACCACCACTCTATATCTCCATACTGGTTGGTCTAGGGTTAAGCCACTTTAGCGCTGATGGCCTCAATTAGTTTAATTGCTTTAGAAGAGGATATTCTTAATTATCTCTAAGTTGTTCCATTAATTAATGCTTAATCTATAAGTCTCTTAACTCCCACTGCACCTTTTCGTTACACCCTATATATAAATTTCAACTTTAGCTACCCATATATTTACTGACTGTTACAGCATTTTGAAGTCTGTTCTCTCTGATGAAAATAATGCTCATGAATATAGCCAAAAATAAGCGCTGGGCTCTTTACTATCTTTTTTTTAATCACTATAAATAAGCGTTTGACCACCATCCTGCCTGATGTTAAGCAGGTGTTAAGCATCTCTACGATTCCTATCTGTGATATTTTATATGCAAAGACTCGAAGCGCGCTCGCTTTCTATTACCAACATTAGAGTAGTAGTAGGTATGTCTATATTTCAAGCTAGCGGCGACCTGCCAAAGGATTCACTCTATAACATGCCACATACAAATTCATTGTGCATATCATACATAGTCCAATCAAATAAAACCAAGTCGCCTCCCGCTGTCTGTGTCTATGTATACATATAACTTTTAAAGTGGGCAACGCATTTTAATACGGTTTTCATCAGTAGATAGAGTAATGATTACTAAGGATTGTTAATAAATGTATAATAATGGTGGACTGATGTTATACGCAAGATGGCTGGCAGAAGCTGGATGCGAGAAGCCGAAAACAGAACACAGTGGCGTGCAATCGGAGAGGCCTATGTCTAGCATTGGACAAGTATGGGCTGATGATGATGATGATGTACCTCTATAATAATATTATTATAATGGAAAAATTGCAAAAGGTGACCTTATCGCTCATAGCGATTTCTTCCAGGTAACCTAATTTCCCCCCAATTGATAATCGAAATGATTGGGGCAGGCCCTCGTCCAGCAGTGGACGTCATATGGATGATAATGATGATGATGAATGAATATTTCAAAAACGATGTTTTCTGGACCAGCTAGTTGTTAATAAGAAGAGAGCGCGCCTCCAGATACTCTAAGCAAAATTGTATATCTTCTATTATATAAAAATAAATTGCTGCTCGTTAGTCTAACGTACCTAAGTCTAACGCTAGAACTTGAGAACGGCTGGACGGATTTAGCTAATTTTAGTCTTGAATTATTTGCGGGTAAGGTTTAAAAAGTATATTTTCACTACAGGAGGTACAAATGTTCCTACAACAAAACATATTTTTGCCGGGACAGCCAGTAAAAAGCATATCGAAGTTTTAACTTTTCTTTTCAAATACTGTTCTTAGTAGACTTATGAGGAAGCTCTAGGTTTCTCTCCTACTAGATTTAGTATTTAAAGCTTTTGAAATCCCATACTGTCTCTAAATTGTACATAATGCAGTGGCGTGCACTGGCTTTTACAACAAGGTAGGCAGTAAAAGTAATCCCTAAGGATTGACACCTATGTGTTATAAGTAACTTGTTTTTACGAAATACTAGCTGTCCCGGCAAACATTTCTTTTGCCGTAGGAAGATTTGCACCTCGTGTATTGGAATACATACACCGTTTAAACCTTCTCTGTACTTCCCCGTGTAATTCAAGACCAAAATTAGTGAAATTGGTTCAACCGTTCTCGAGTTTTAGCGAGACTAACGAACATCAATATATTTTTATATATATACCTCTAGATAGGTGCCTACATATCTACCCACCCACAAAATACATGACCTTTGTCAGTCTATGTCGAGAGTACAACAAAAAAAGATCTAGCAATAACTCTATTATTAGGTCGGGTAGCCAAAATACTAAGGTAGGCAATGTCTTTTGGCCTATATGGTGTGCACGCCACTGACATAATGAGTTTGAAAAGCTCTACATTTGAACAGATACCGACGATAACGAGAAAAATTGCACTCCATACATAACAAAAAAAAAACGTTCGAAAATTGTATTAATAATACGGTGGTCACTTCGAGCTCTTACTGAAATAAATGAAAGCGTGTGAAAACACAAACATTGTTTGTATTTTACACATCATGTTTCAAAGCAACATTTACTACTTAAGACCTACAGGATCGAATTCTAAATAGAAATAGTGTCAGTTTTTTTTTATTAACCGAGTTCGATTCCCGACCTGAGTACAGGTTATTTTTAACCCACTTCAAAAAAAAGGAGGAGGTTATCAATTCGTATTTTTTTTATGTTTGATACCTCAGAACTTTCGCATGGGTGAACCGATTTGGATGTTTTTTTTATTTGAAAGCTGGTGCTTCCCGTTTGGTCCCATATACATTTGGTTCAGTTCCGCCAATGGCATCCACGAGAAAACCACATATAATGTCAAAATTTACTGGTTGAAGTCGATTCTTTTTAACCCCCGACGCAAAAAAAGAGGGTTGTTATAAGTTTGACGTGTCTGTCTGTCTGTCTGTGGCATCATAACTCCCGAACGAATGAACCTATTTAATGTAGTTATTTTTGTATTACAAGTGTTTTAAGGGCGAGTATTCTTAGCTATGTTTGGTGGAAATCGGTTCGCCCACTCAAAAGTTATGGGGGTTGAAAGTGGGGATAAAAAAATTTACTCTAGTAAATATATCCAAGTGGGATATTAAATGAAAGAGCACGACATGAATATTTAGAATCTGTTAATTAAATCAAAATGAGATACATGTTGGAAGTGGGGAAAAAGTCGACTTTATACAAATATTATTATTATGTTCAAGTGGGGTATCAAATGAAAGGGAACGACACAAACATTTGAAATCAGGGTTTTTTTTTTTAATTTTGCAATATAAAGTTATTTCTTTAATCATTAAAATGTATGAATGCAGCTTGTCTTGACATTAAAATGGACGACATTATTCCTACGAACAGACCTTCGTATGCATTATAGTTTATGACTTTCTAATAGTGACCGTTGTAAATGATAACCCTGAATAACTAGATCTCAACGTATGAGAAATTCATCCATTAACCACCCGTTGCACCGATTTTCCTGTAAACTTATTAGTGCCGAACTGCATGGCGCCGGAAATTGGAGCGGCCGTATTGTGAACGAACTAGATAGTACCACACGGTTTCAATGATGAAGATTACCGTGAAATTAACTTGCGACGGTCACGTAGCTTAATACCCGTTAAAACAACGACGAAACAGAATTCGGTTTCCCGATGTGAATTTTATGTGAACAATGGTCAGATGGAGTAATTATTAGGATACAGGTGGAGAAGTGGTCATCAGAAGCCGCCTGTCAACGACGATCTCCATGGTACTAGCGTACTAGATTGGGCATCCCATACAAGAAGTTGGGTCCTACTTAACTTAGAGCATGCTCTCATCCTTCATCAGTTAACTTTCAATATAGATGACGCCACGCATGTCACGGTTCACTTCCTATCTAATTTGTTCACAATAATGGATCGATTTAAACACGTGTTTTATTTATTTATACCCACACACCCCCGTATTATATACACCCATTAAAGCACAAAAAAATACACGTGGCGTGGTGTAATGCATTTTCTACCAGTCAACCACAAGTAATGGGAAAGACCGATGGGTGTGCAATGAAAATAATTATACAAACAATTAAGATAAGAAAACAAATATTTAAAAAAATTAGCGTCCGTTAGCACAACGGAAAAATTTAATTTGGTTTCCAGAAGTGAATTTTATATGCAGAATTCTCAGATGGAAGAGTTACTGCGATACATGAAGAATTGCAATTGAAATTATAAAAAAAATGTACAGGTTTGGAAACTACTGGATTTAATGAAAAAAACTTCACTGTCGGGAAGCTACACTATCCTCGGGGGACATCAGCTATTTGTATCCCGAAATTCCTACGGGATGGAAAAAATACGTGAATAACACTGCGTGTAAAAGGACGCCGCGAGCAATGGTCGACGAATCGAACAACGTTTCTTTGACCATTGATCGGGGTCCTTTTTCACTCGGTGTATTATGTCTATGTCTAGACCAGATTGGTGATGTCCTGACCGAAGGTGGCGTGAAAAGTACTCGAAACCGGAGGTCATGTATGAAAAGATGTATGAATGTAGATGAAGCGAAAGGGGTATGTCAGGATCGTGACAAATGGAGATCTGTAGTCTCTGCCTACCCCTCTGGGAGACGATGTATTATGTCTCTTCGAAGATGAGAATCTTCGAAATGTGTGGTACAAACATCACAATATATGTTTTCATTGTCTATTACCATTATTAACTTAGGAAAACTATTTATTTTTAACATACATACATACATACACTTCACGCCTGTCTCCCAGAGGGGTAGGCAGGGACTACATATCTCCATTTGTCACGGTCCTGACATACCCCTTTCGCTTCATCTACATTCATACATCTTTTCATATATGACCTCCAGTTTCGAGTACTTTTCACGCCACCTTCCGCCAGGACATCATTGACCAATCTGGTCATTGTCCTTTTTCCACCCGGCTCATTACATCACCCATATAAATCTCTTTCGTTAATCGACTTTCATCCATTCTCTCTATATGCCCAAACCACCGAAGCATGTCCTTTTCAATCTTAGTCACTACATCTTCTTTCAAACCGCAACTTTCTTTTATAACACTATTTCTTATCCTGTCATTCAATGTCACGCCATTCATGCTCTGCAATGACCGCATTTCTACGGCATTGACTTTAGTTAAAACGATGAGCTATGTCGATGACTTTGGTTCTCTGTCGGATCACTTCATTTCTGATTCGATCCTTCAGAGAAACGCCGAGCATAGCCCTTTCCATAGCACGCTGTGCGACTTTGAGATTGTGGGCCAGCCGTGCCGTCAGTGTCCACGTCTCAGCTCCGTATGTCATTACAGGTAGGACACACTGATTGAAGACTTTTGGCTTCAGGCACTGTGGGATCGCTGATGTTAATACTCGACGTAACTTCCCAAATGCTGCCCAACCCAGCTGAATTCTTCTGTTTACCTCGTCCTCGAAGTTGTTTCTACCAAACTGCAATGTCTGCCCAAGGTATACATATTTTTGAACAACTTCGAGAACGGTGCCGTGTACTGAAATCGGTTTCGGTAGAACATGTTCATTGAACATGACCTTGGTTTTATCCAAGTTCATCCGTAGGCCGATCCGTAGAGAAGAATCAGCTAGGTCATTCAGCATCAGTTGAAGGTCCTGCTGCGTTTCTGCCATGATGACGATGTCGTCTGCAAATCGCAAGTGAGAGATCGTTTTAGCAGGCTGAAGTGGCAGTGGGCCGGCCATATTTGCCGTAGAACCGATGACCGTTGGGGAAAACGAGTTCTCGAGTGGAGACCGCATCTCGGCAAACGGAGTGTAGGACGCCCTCAGGCAAGGTGGACTGTTGATATACGCAAGATGGCTGGCAGAAGCTGGATGCGAGAAGCCGAAAACAGATCACAGTGGCGTGCAATTAGAGAGGCCTATGTCCAGCAGTGGACAGGTATGGGCTGATGATGATGACTTTAGTTTTATGCTTCGTCTGCCATTCCCAACCTTCACTCCCATAAATTAAGGTAGGTACCAGTACAGCGTCATGGACAGCCAAACTTGCATATTTTTACCATGAATTGGCTCTCCATAACACTGCGAAGGGTACCGTTGACCTTATTACCCGCTCTCACTGTTCTTTCAATATCTTTGTCAAACTTTCCATCACTTGTAAATAGAGATCCTAAATATACAAACTCATCCACTTGTTCAACTTTCTCACCGTCAATCACGCACCCACAAACTTTCATTAATTTCGACTACCATTACTTTAGTCTTTCTAGCATTCACATTAATTACTTTCCTTTTCAATGACTCATTCATACAAATAATCATCTGCTGCAATTCGTACGCCGACGGTGCAAGAAGAACTTGATCGTCAGCATATAAAAGGCATTTGATGATTAAACCATCCATATCTAGACCCCAATCACGACCTTTCAGATCTTCCAAACAACTGTCCATGAAATTGAACAGCCACGGTGACGCTACGCATCCCTGTCTGACACCTCTATGTATGCCAAACCAGTCTGAGTAGGCCCCGTTAACCCTGACACAGGCACTGAAATCATAAAGTGGTTTCAAAGCCCATTTTAAAAGCCATGGTTCTGTCCAACCTGAACCGAGACAGCATCAAGGTCCACAACTCATTCCTGGGTACCCGATCATAAGTCCATAAAAGCGCAGAAAACCTTTTTGTTTTTAGCCAAAAACTTCTCCTTCACCTGGCGCAAAGAGAAGACTTGCATGAAGATGCAAGTCTTCTCATGCGAGAAGTGCATCCCATTTCCTTCCTAAAACCAGCTTGTACATCTCAGATTTTTTCATCAGTATCACGTATTACCCTTTCGATCAACACTTTTGCATACATTTTGCCGACGATACTGAGAAGGTTGATTCCTCGGTAATGTTTGCAATCCTGCTGTGAGCCCTTACCTTTATAAAGTGGAACTATTACGGTTTTGCACCAATCACTTGGTACTCGGCCGTATCGACGTACAATATGCATTGAAAATAAGGTACAGCAGGTTCGCCACCACCGCACCAGCCCTCGGCATCTCCAATGAAAACCTATCATACCCTGTCGCTTTTCCAGTTTTCATTCCTTTCATAGCCTTTAAAATTTAATTCATATGTATATTACTTTTACTCTCTTCGCCATTCATAGTAACCAATCATCAACCAAAGTCGACGCGGTGCTACATTCAAACATATTTTCAAAGTATTCCTTCCATCTTCCTACAACCATACTTTCTTCATTTCCGTCCTTATCTCTAATTGCTTTCATGCTATGATTCTCTGACTTACTTCTGGCTGACCGGACTAGTTAACAAAATAGCCGAATATTATTTTGGAAGTTGTCAGAGAGCCTCTTTTCATTCTGCTCTTTTAACTCATTTTTCTTACGTACTATCAGTTTCTTCACTCTCTTCTTTAAGCACTTGTACCACATTAGTAGCTTGGGTGTTGGCTCTCATGGCCAACACGTTCATCCATGCCTTTTTCTATTCATTCACTCCCTTGCTTACTTCCTCATCCCACCAAAGCTCACGGTCTCTGGAGACATTCTTCCTCTTTCGCACCCCGCATACCTCAGTAGCTATCTCAACCATACCATTTTTTTAAAACATTCCATACATACATACAGTTGTCTATCTCATTTTCTGTTATTTCTTCATTCACTATACTGAGTTTTCTTTCAGCATTATTTGTTACTCGTTCGAAATAAAATACAAAACTAATTGGGCAATTATTTAAATGGATAGTTTCCAGTAACAGGTTATGTTCAGTCTTATTATTAATGTGTCTATCCTTACTCCTTACTAATATTATAAATCGGAAAGTGAGTTTGTTTGTTTGTTCCGCTTTCACGCCGTAACTATTGAACCCATTGCTTTGAAATTTTGCATACGTAAAGTTAGAAGTCTGGATTAAATAATAGGATACTTTTTATCCCGAAAAATATTGATATTCCCGAGGGAAACTAAGATTTTTCCGTAGGAATGATAAGTTGTCCTTTATACCGCATAATAACCGAAGTCCACGCGGGCGAAGACGCAGGCGGAAAGCTAGTTTGAAATAAAGGACATGGTTTTTTTATAAATCACCACGTAACACGTAACATCAATTTACGAGCGATTCTAAGCGATAACATGCCATTAGGAATCGATGGTATGTTTTGTAATACTCCTATAACATCGCGAGCTCAAAAAAAATACCTACTAACGTTTACCTTAGTATTTAGAATATATGGAAATCTATAAGGATAGTATTCAATTCCAATACTAAAATATCGAGGTATCGTGTTTGGTATTCGGTACAGGGTCCTGTCTTCAAACATTTGTAATTTTTCCTAACGGCACTATACATTACGGCGTCAGAAAGGATTTTGACAGGATTATAAATATTAATGACACATTAACACCCTAAGTTTTTTGATATGTGGCCCACTTGATCCGCCGAACTTACCGCGCTCGAAGCCCTACCAAAGGAAATTATGAAAGCAAACCCACCGTTAAGCACGTGTACAACGACTAGTTTAGCTTGCGCGTTGCTCGGATTGCACTGGTAGGTACCGGAGTCCGTCGGCCTCGCTTGCTGGATGAGAAGGAACGACGTCGTCGTTTCACCCTTCTCTGTCACCACAGACACGCCGCCGCGTGGGGAGTCATAGCTTATTATCTGTGGACAAAATGTTTTGATTAATAGAGAAGACAGAATGCCAACGTCGTGGGTAACTGTGCTATTCGCGTGAAGCACAGAAAACAATTATAGTATTACTTATGTCTTATACTATTTCTTATAATTTAATAAAACATTTACAACAACACACACAATGCCTTCATCCCACGTTATGTAGCTAAAGTGGAGTGTTAAGGAATGCAGACCACGAAATATTGTCCTTAACTAAATATTTTTTTAAATACATATACTTATATAAATAAAACACCCAGACACGTCCAACAAGTACTTACAAGCTCATCACCCAAGTATCTGTCAGCGGTGGTAATCGAACCCACGACCTTACGGAATAGAGGCAGACATCCTGACCACTACACGAACGGGCCCGTCAACTATATAAATGTATTGATTTAAAACGTGAAGCTTAATGCATATGACACTGTGTACGCTTGACCCATAATTATGAACCATCCATCACCCAACCCATGAACCAATGAAAGTGAATCAATCTGTAACATGAACCAATCAATGAATTAACCAAACGTGCAGTAGAAAGTGAAACAGACATCATAACTATCGAAGTAATATTTTTTTTTTGTCAGAAAGCTGATTTGATTAAGCGTGTTCTTAGCAAAATTATGGGGGTTGAAAGTGGGTATGAAGAATTTTACTTGAGTAAATATGTTCAAGTGGGGTATTAAATGAAAGGACGTGCAACCATTTAAAACAGGAGGTTTTTTAAATTTCCAATTCGTAAAAAAAGCTAAAGATTTCTTGCGCTTTTTTAACGATCCCTGACATTGAAGTGAAGTGAAAGCATACAAAAGGCGGGCTGCTGAACTTTTTATAAGATTTATTTTCATTTAGACACAATTTCAACGGTGCACAATTGTAATCCGACATAATGGTAACGAGACACGTTGATAATAAGGTACATGGGGGTAGACCAACGTAACTAGTCATTTTAGTAGTAAAGAACTATTAGAATTATGAAATTTGAATTTTCATTCCTTTTGCCCGAATAGGTCTTTAGATCTGAATAAAGAGCGAATATTTTGAATATCGGTAACACAATTTGTAAGCTGATTCTGAATGCGAGCGTCTGTGGTCCAGTTGTTAGTATTGGATACTTGACTAGTAAACGGGAGGTTGCGGTTTCGAGTCCGGCTACTGGACGTGTACCGTGTACTCTATTTCAGAGCCTATGTACGCAACGCAACGCTCGTACGGTGAGGGACAAAATCGTGATGAAACCCGCATACCACAAGGTGTGTGAACCCTATAACGGCGATGGGCTCACCCCCTGTCACGTTGTGTTAAATACGCTTGATGAACCGTGGGCATTTGCTTTAGCAAGTGCCTCTGCCTACCCCTCTTTGGGATTAAATGTATTCTGAAAAACTATACATTCGCCTTACGAGATCTTATCCGAAACCCGTGCGAGGAAATCGTGCATTTAATTAATAGAAATGTTTATTTCAATAAAACATTATTACGTTTTGGCTTTTTTTGTTACATGTGTTACTAACACAGGATAAGCTTATTGTGTACTACTAACATTTGTTGATTCTTAGTTACTCTAATAAATCATCATCATCAGCCGCATAGTAAATTTAATAATAAATTATATTATATTATTATTAAATTTACAGCTACAATGGTATTGAAAACACCCTCACAGAACCCTCGTTTGTAAGCGCGGCATTGTAACCATAAAATACAATGTTAATACTCTACTTCTTGTTATGAAACATTTTGCTGGTGTAATTCATTGAAAATTACAGCACCTAATCAATTTGGTAAATATTTGCACATTCCTATTGTATTCGAAACAGAAAATTTATCGCAATACTTGTGACAAAGTTTCAATAATTGAATTGTGGCATCACGTTGGCGATTAATGACGTGATCTAGTAAAGTTGTAATTAAAATGTCGAATTCAGCCCTATCTGAGTACAAAAAACTCCATCTCCAATGGAATTTTAAAATCGTTAAGCCCATTCCATTCGCGTTTGTTTGCACCAGTCTTCTATTCAGCGTTCTTGGTACCTATCAATTCGTTATCCAACACTGAGCAGCTGTTGCTGTATGCTTGTTTCCCCTTAATTAGGTCAAAGAGTTTCGCCATTTTAGCTTGCACTAAGCTGATATTCGAGCGCGTCAAATGAAAGTTATTTGTACAACTGAATTCATCTTTAGCGAGACTTGCATACATACATACAACCCCGTTTCCGAGAAGGGTAGGCAGATATCACGGACTCCTCTAGTCACATTAGGGAGCTCCATTAAATATTTCCCCTCGGAGTAGAAATACAACAAGTGAATAAACAAGTTTATTCAAAGATATATTTTGTGTTATAGATCGTTATTCCAGACAGATCGGGGACATGCATGAGGGGAAATACATGAGGATATTTACCTCAGTGTGTTGACGTAGATATTAAGCTCTGACACTCTTACCGCATCGTTATGGTTCCAGAAGATGTATGCAGGAGGCTCCGGGGAGTACAACACCACACACGTCAGATTGATGGTGCTGCCTCTGTCTATGTATAGATCAGGACCGCCAATGATCTCCGTTGTTGGCTCTGTAACAATACGATAGTCATTTGAATCTTGTAATAGCGTTCGAAATAAGGTGTCAGACTCCGAACACAATGACTGCTAATGTACGAAGAAAAGTAATAACAATATTTTCTAACTGAAACATTTCCAAGATCACAAAAGGATGAAAGAATAATATACCAATGTAAGTAACAGCGATTAATCACAATAGACTATAATTTTTTTGTAATTTCACGTGTATATGTAACAGCGTTACACGGAATTCATGATGGATTATTTTTTTTATATTAGGTACTGTTGTTCGCTGGCCTTTTATTCAGTTGGACTAATAGGTGTATGGTGCCACCTGTGACGGAGAGTTTTTAGGAATAACTTTTAAGAAAAAAAGTTCCGACTTCAACTATTAAAATATCAAGCGATTTGTGGTTTTGTCTTGGATGCCATTGTCGGAACTCATCTAAATTTATATAGGGGCATACGGGAAGCTTTAAAAAAAAGATTCATCCAAATCGGTTCACTCAGAGTTTTCGAGACAGCGAGAACTGTGTAGCTAACAAACCTAAAAAAATACCGTCGAATTGAGTTGAATCATCGTCCTTTTTTGAAGTCGGTTGAGCAGTAACGGAATATATACTACGTTGTAACTTTGCAGTATATGTTATACATTGTAGACTTATGGTGCTATTAACGTTCATTGACTTTGTAAATTTCCGAGCGTGTGCAGAATACGCCTAAGATACTTTGTTCAGCAAACAACAAAACACGGCGGTAGATAGACAAACATTTTAGTATGGGGGTAAGTTTGGCTCGGCTTGGCGCCGTCGTGTGTGTGCGCGTGACCTAATTTTATTTCGGAATAATCGATACGGATGGAGAGAACCAGTGAAAAACATTTTCGGTTCTTTAAAGTTCTATTTTTTTAGCGAAGGACTACTAATTCAGACCGGTTACGTCGGCAGATGTGCAATATCAGGTTGCACAAACATTACTCTATGAATTCGGACGAAAGGACTGTGCAAATAAGTTGTTCGGGGGTATTGACGGACTAGACATTCGAACCAACAGAGAGTGAGCGACAAAAATGAAAGTTACACACATTTTCTATGTCAAATACGCTAGAGTGATGATACGGGGTGAGTCGAAATACACTTTTAAGCCAAACTGCTGCTGTATACATTACATGACCGAGGACATTTCAGCAGGTGTCAATGACCCGTGTGCTCACCCCATGTGAACCGTGGTTAAATACGCTTAATGAGCCGTGGGAATTTGCCTAGCAAGTGCCCCTGCCTACCCCACTTCGGGATAAAAAGTTGTGAAGTGTGTAACTTTATTGTCATTACATTGACTTTCCACGAATGTGTTCATTTGCCACTATTTATTTAACACCCGACGCAAAAAGTTCGACGTGTCTGTCCGTGTGGATAATTTGATAAAAATTTATGTAGGTTTAAAGTGGAAAAGATGATTTTATGCAAATATGCTCATGTGAGGTAGGTATCAAATGAAAGAGCAAAACACAAACACTTAAAATCGTGGGTTTTTTATATTTGTAATTTGTTAGTAAAATATATGTATGAACATTCTTTAAAGTAATTGTCAAAGGACAATAAGCAATAGTAATTAGTTACTCCCACAAATCCAACTGTGAAATAACAGTTTAATCCACATTTACCCCCCGCATTCCCATTTTCCTAGCAAGTACTAACTCTTTGGTTACTAATAAATAACTTTTAAAGGTGTTTTTGTATTAAAGATGTTTAGTGCATAAAATATATTATGCTGTCCTTTATAAAATAATTTATCCGGCCAGCGTACAACATTAATGCATGTTATGAAAATAAATGAATATATCTATTAATTTATTTTCATAACATATGTGTAAATAAAAGAAAGTCGTGTTAGTTAGCTAGTTTTTTATTGTTTATCACATAAAACACAAAGTGAGACCAAAACAACATGGTTTTGTAAGTAAGAGATCGACTGTCACTAACCTTGCGGTTTACCTTAAGTTTCTAGCTAGTGCAATAGACAACGGAAAGCAAATTGATTCTATTTATACAGATTTCGCTAGTGCTTTCGATAGAGTATTTCTACACAAACTGACAACCCAGTATGGCTTCTCTGGTAATCTCATTTTATGGCTGTCTTCTTATTTAAGTAATCGACCTCAAAATGTAACTATTTCAGGATATGAGTCGTTCACATATCTAATGAGAGTGAGGAGCGTCTGTGGTCCAGTTGGTCGGATCCTTGACTTGTAACCGGGAGGTCCCGGGTTCGAGTCTGGCTACTGGACGTGTACCAATGGGACTCTTTTTCAGAGCCTATGTACGCAACGCTACGCTCGTACGGTGCAGGACAACATCGTGATGAAACCCGCACATCACAAGGTGTGTGAAACCTATAACGGCGATGGGCTCACCCCCTGTCACGTTGGGTTAAATACGCTTGGTGAACCGTGGGTGACACATTGGTGACCGTGACACATCAATCGTGTAATACCTCTTAGCTTAAGATCAGGAGACGGTCGCGCGCGGCGCTGTGTGTTTGTGTGACGCGAGGTTTGTTGATCTAAGCAAAATACCTTCTTATTAGCTGTTGAGAAAGGGCAAGATAAAAAAGTAACAAATCTATAAGAAAATCCTATGTTATATAGTGTTGAAATGGTCTTTACTGCTGATGCTGAGTTTGCAGTTTTATGGTTGCTACGTTTAATCGTTAACACGTTGTATATATATCACACACAGTTGGATACGCGACCAAAAAGTACTTGATTGTTGTTTTTTTAATAACTTCGTGTTTTAAAAATAATTACGGAAATGGTAAATTTTTTATGACATTTATTTAATTAACAGATACAATTAGAACAGACATTTATTTAACAGATACAATGAATTTCTGCTCCGAACGTGAAACGTAAGGCAAATTTGCCTTGTGGTCTTTCCTTTGAAGGACTTGTTAGCGAAAATGCAGCGCAATGTTTCGAACACTAAGCTATCGAAGTAACAGATACAATGAATTCCTGCTCCGAACGTGAAACGAAAGGCCAATCTGCCCTGTGGTCTTTCCTTTGAAGGATTTGTCAGCGAAACTGCAGTGCTGTGTTTCGAACACTAAGCTAACGAAGTAAGTTAATAATAATTCATAACATAGTGCGCGTAGCACAATGACTGCATTATAAGCTACGCGCTACGTATTGTCACGACTACGGTTGACTACGCCGTAGTCTTGCACTTTGGTCTTATAGACGTGGACCAAATGAATAATTTATGTTTTTTGTACTTATTTATCCTGTATGTTGTAGTAATTATAGCGGCACTAGACTATTTCTAGAATATTTTAAATCAAATGACTGCGTTTGTATTATATTATCCAGATTAAAATAAATCAATTAATAAACTAACCAATAAAATATTATTAAAAAATAAATACACAAAGCCTCAATCCTCTTATTGCGAGAATTTCACCATGATCACCTGTGTTACTAAGGAATATAAATTAACCAGCATTTTAATAGTGAAACATTTATCGAAGTCCACCCAGTACTTTATTAGTTTATTCGTAACACATGTAAATTAAGTAAATAATGGTAAATGGTAGAGCTACACAGTCAGTCCATCATATATATTCCAACATATTTTATCCATTTATAATATAGAAAGTGAACATTGGGTTTCCTGAGAGTAATAATAAAAACCGTCTTCAATGTTTATTTCCCACACAGATCTTAGTGTACAGTAAGTACGAAATATCCAGTTCAGATTGTATTCATCCAACTCAAATGTCACGCTGAAACGTAAAATCTACACTCAGAAACCGCTTTGCATAAATAGTTTAGTTTTGAAGTACAGCGTGAATAATGTTTTCCAAACCTTCGTGAGACAGTTTTCAACTAGTCACCATCCTTGTGAGTTTTTGGCGTTAAAGTGTGAGTATTAGATTGTGAAAGAAATAAGTAAAGCTTAAAGCATATTTTGTCTCTTTTTAGCACTGGCTTAATGGCAGACAAAGAACAAAACTTACCCGTTTAGTGTTTGGTTCCCATTTAAAAATACGGGCCAATGAGCGTTGAGTGATTTCATAACTAGAATAGCCTTTAGATATTCTTTAGTGATTTACCACGACAAAGGCAGTTACTGTGAAGTTGTTTTTAAATTATTTGCTGAAAATGTGACTTTTTAACTGTGACTTTAAAACTTGGTAAACCAAATACCTTGCTATTGCTAAAGCAAATACCCATATTTGCTTTAGCAAGTGCCTCTGCCTACCCCGCTTTGGGATTAAAGGCGTGAAGTGTATTTATTATTATTTTTTGTATAAATGCCAGTATCATTATTGTTACTTTTCCTATTAATTGTGTCGAACTGCTTGGTGATATAAAACAAACTTTAGTTATTGTTTTTAATACCTAAAACATTGACGAGCTTCGGTAGCTTTTTGCCTAAGTAAACGAAAAGTTCGAGGATCTAGTAACTTGAAACAATTACATGCTTTATATTGAAAGTAGGTGAACTTGTGATGTGTGCAAGTATTTGAACGCTTTCTTGTTGAGTTGAACTATTATCTGAAACATATTGTGCAAGCCAACTTTTTTATCCCTACTAATGTTATAAATACGAAAGTAACTGTCTGTCTGTCTGTTACGCTTTTCCGCTTAAACCTCTAAACCGATTTTGATGAAATTTGATACAGACAATCTTTAGACCCTGAGAAAGACCATAGGCTACCTTTTATTGCGAAAAAAAGGGATTAAGAGGTTGGAATAGGGGTTGAAAGTTTGTATGGGATTACTTAATTTTAAAAGATAAAACCATGAAACTTTATATTTAAGCACTTGATAAGAAATAATTAAACATTTGTTCTAGCGTTTTTGAAATTTCGACCAGTGAGGGGATGAAATAGGGGTTGAATTTTTGTATGGGAGTTCGTCATTTTTTGGGGATAAAACCATGAAACTTTATAATTAGGAACTTGATAAGAAATAAAAACAATTTGTTCTAGCGTTTTTGTTATTTTAACCTGTGGGGGGATGAAATAGGGGTTGAAAGTTTGTATGGGTGTTCGTGATTTTTTAAGATAAAACCATGAAACTTCCAACTGAGGTACTTATACCTAATATAAAAATAAATTATATCTCAAAGCCGGGTAGGTAAAGGCATTTGCTGAGCGTATTTAACCCAGCGGGACAAGGGGCGAGCCCATTGCCGTTATAGAGTTCACACCTTGCGATGTGCGGGTTTTATCAAGATGTTGTCTTTCACCATATGAGTGTTGCGTTGCGTACATAGGCCCTGAAAAAGAGTCTCATTGGTACACGTCCAGTAGCCGGAGTCGAACCCGCGATCTCACGATTACAAGTCAAGTATCCAACCAATTGAATTACAGAAGGTCGTAAAAATAAGCATTTTTTAAACTTTTACTCTATTACACAAAGATCTCTCTTTATAAAAGACATGCTACGCGGACGAAGTCGCGGACAAAAGCTAGTTTATTTATATAAGAACTAGGCTACACTACGACACAACTTGGCTTCCCACGAGCTGAGCACGATGCTGTTATTATATGTGTTTTGATACTATGTTATGCTATTATTAATATAAAACTTCTTCTAGACGCTCTATCTATTAAAAGAAACCGTATTTAAATCTGTTTCGTAGTTTTAGAGATATAATCATACATAGGGACAGACGGCTGGAAGGAACCTATCTGTGCCCCGGTGGTCTTCCCCGCAATGAGTCATGTTCCCGTGGTAATACCTCAACTCAACCAAACTAACCTTGAAATAGTACCTACGGTGGTACTTCAATGGGCTCACCCCCTGTCACGTTGGGTTAAATACGCTTGGTGAACCGTGGGCATTTGCTTACTAAGTAAGTGCCTCTGCTTACCCCGCTTTGGGATTAAAAGGCGTGAAACGTATTTTTTTTTATAGTACCTACGGAATTTCAGGATCGGCGGTGCTTCAACAGGTGACCCGCCTTCGACACATCATGATCATCATCATCATGATTGGAAAAAATAAATCTTTCACTAATACGCAAGTTTCTTACAAGTTTTAGATACAATGAGGAATTGTCGATTTTTTGTTCCAAAATACAACAGATGGCGTTATAATCGCTAGCTGTCATTATTTTTTAAAAGAGAGTCATCATAAGGGTATTTTAACTTTCCCCTGCTACTAATAAACAGTAAATTTCCTCCTTTCGACACGTAAACAAATGAAAAACTCATCAAACGTTGTTCCTAGAAATAATGCTAATCCACTGCAAAGTATATTATATCTACGTATAAGTCTGAAGTGAGTATTTCACACTAAGCAGAATGACAAGACAGAAATGTATGTAGCAAATGATTGTACATGTATGTAGCGGAATGCAATATCCTATAACAACAAAAGGAGCAATTTTCAGCAGTGACTTGACTGTCAAATCATCCCCAATTACTATTAATGAAATTCCCTCATTGGAATTATAATAAGTAAAATGTTTTCCCGTATTGTAACAACAAAGACCATTCTTAATTTGAATATTTTTCTGTTTTTCATTCGTTCTTCTAAGACTCGAATAATCCCCGCACGAGATCGTCAAGGACACTAATTTGTATCCTTGACGATTGAGTCAGGTTACGGATGTATTGCGGTTTCTGGAGGAGCGGGGATGGTTGGAGTAGCGCTACACAAACTACACGCAATAGGCGCATTGGACGTCGAGTTGCTGACACGCCCTAATCATTTATATCCGTTCTTCTGTACCTTGCCTAATTCTTATAATGACCGTTGTTTTTTAGTTCATCCCCTAAGGTAGCGATAAGTTCAAAATGACAATAATTTTAGAGTCATGGTCCTAAAACATGATAGTATTATATTTAATAGACATTTTTGTAATTTCTATATAAAAAAGCTTAAATATTACGACTTAGTTAGATTAAATTTACGCGGATGAAATCGGCGGGGGTGAAATACTACTGCTTTTCAGAATGTTTACACCGGGTGTATCGGATCGACTAGAAGCATAGATAAGCTCGAGCTTTCATTTGACATTTGATCGACGTTTCGACACAGTTGCATGTGTCATTGTTGTTGTCATTGTTTTTTTTTCGTGTCAGAATATTTCCATGCTGAAATGGATAGTAAGGTATACAGAAACAATACATTTTGCCTTTAAAGTGTATTTCCAAAGTAACCTGTATAAAGCTCGATTTCATGTGAAAATGTTACCACCACACAGAAATAGCTTGCACAAAATAACTTAGTTGTCCGTACTGACTTCCAAACCACCCTCAGACGAAGGACGCGTAGTGCGTAGCGTACCTATGATTATAATTCAATAATAGAATACGTAAAATATTAAAATAATGTTAACAACAAGGCAACAAGTTAGTCTTTGAAATGTTATCAACTAGGTAATTTATAATTAATTGCTTTGCTGTTCTCCTTTGGGATTAAATGGAGTAAAAGTTACGGCTTGAAGTGACGCCCTGTTGGCCCTTCGCTTCTGTAGTCACAGACAGGGGTATATTAGCCTACTGGTTGACTAACGGGATTGAGCTTTAGGCTAACTCCAGCCCTCATCTTTATCAAAACAATACCCTGGGCATACTCTCAAAAGTGTGACAGTATTTAATACCAGAAAAGGTGTTCTCGTTATACCAAGAAAATCGACCTGCATGAAAATCTGCGTGCAACTTGCGGATGGTTCGGCAATGGCTTGGTACTCTGGAGAGCCTTGCCTTCTAGCACGCCGCTTTTTTCCATAGGTGACAACAATCTGGCTGGTGATCGGCTACAAAACCGACAACCAAATGTTGCGAGACTATCTGTCTTCTATGCAGTACATTAAAAATATGCTGAGATTTTACCTGCATGGCTTTTTTACAATAGGACATGAAGAACCCGGAAAAAATTGTATGTGATGTTATGTTCGCATCGGTCAGACCATATTTAATGCCTAATCAACATGGTTTTGTGGACAAGCGATCGACCGAGACCAACTTATGTGAGTTTGTTGATAGTATTCTTGAATCTAACGATGCAGGATATCAGGTTGATGGTGTTTACACAGACTATGCTAAGGCGTTTGACAAAATTTCCCACACCTGCCTTTTATACAAGCTCGAAAAGTTTGGTATACATGGCAACCTCCTTAGGTGGCTAGAGTCTTACCTTCGTGACAGAACTCAAGCTGTTGCTATTAAAGGTTACACTTCCACCTTTATGCCTGTCACCTCTGGAGTACCACAGGGCTCCCATCTCGGTCCCCTCCTCTTTAATATTTTTATAAACGACGTCTCTGAATGCTTTCAAAATTCACAATCTCTTTTATACGCAGATGACACAAAAATTTTTGTTCAAATTAAAACTATTGAAGATAGCGAAGATCTTCAACGTGATTTGGACAACTTGGTTAATTATTGTGAAACTAATAACATTTCTATAAATTTCAATAAATGCTCTATTATAAGTTTTACAAGAAAAAAAAAAATAATGTTTAATTATAATCTTCAAAATAATAAATTACAGAGGGTGACCGGAGTGAAGGACCTGGGCGTGTTGCTTGATAGCGAGCTGTCTTTTGTTCCTCACATTGAGAAAAATGTATCTAGGGCTTATAAAATTTTAGGGTTTATCTTTAGAAATAGTGTGGATTTCAAGAATATCAAAACATTAATAATACTATATAACAGTTATGTACGACCACTGCTAGAATATGCATCAACCGTATGGAATCCTCAGTACAAATGCCATATTGAATCTATTGAGAGAGTTCAAAATAAATTCATTAAGCGACTGAAGTATAAGTTTAAACTAAACGAACTAAATATACAATCACTCGAGATCCGTCGCAGACAAAAAGATCAGATGTTTCTATACAAATTAATTAAAGGGGAGGTTGATTCGCCTTATTTGCTATCAAAAGTTAAGTTTAGGTTCGGAAAATACTTAAATAGATCAAGAGCAAATCTATTCTCTACAACCCTTTGCCGAGCTAATTACACAAGTAATCGGTTTATTATTAGATCCTGCGACAACTATAACAAGTACTTCCGACACATAGATATATTTAAGGACAGTTTAAATACAATTAAAAACATTCTCGCCGTAAAGATAAAGATTTAGGGTGTTTGGAGTAAATACGAGCTTTAATTTGATACAATTTACTATAATATTAAATAAAGTATTTACGCAATGTTAGTTTATTTATATGGGTGTACAGAGTATATATGTATACGTATGTATATTATGTATATGTGTATATACTGTGTATGTATGTGTACTTATTTCATATATAAATATATATATACTTATTGTTTGTATGTGTAAATGTATTGTGTACCTATATTATATTATTAGGTACATATAATATTTATGGTATATAGTATTTTTTCATTTAGTTTTTGTTTTTTTTTTTTAATTAATATTGTGGAATATGATCCCCATCTACCTGTAATCATGTGAGTCATTGACGTAGTGTACGTAAATCACCAGTACCATATTTTAACTTGTTTTAGTGGAGACTTAATTGGCTATTGAAATATTTAAATCTTGTTAAATTATGTGTAACAAATGTGGCTGTATGTTTTCCTCAATAAAGATAAATAAATAAATAAATAAACAAATTATTCGCGTCCTTCCTTTCTTTTCGAATGATGTGACAATGACAGTAAGAGCAGTAGCGGACGACGCTACATAAATAAAAAAAAATAAATACACTTCACGCCTTTAATCCCAAAGAGGGGTAGGCAGAGGCACTTGCTAAAGCGCAAGTACCCACAGTTCACCAAGCGTATTTGACCCAAACGTGACGCTACATACAATGTGAAAATCGATGTCTTGTCTCAACGGAAAGAGTTCAGGCTAAAAATTGTATACCGTTGGAATCGCTATAATTCCGGTCCGAATCGTGACCCCGAAGTCAATCAGTATATTCCTTCCTATTCCGCTAAACCAATATTTTCGCATTTTGTCTTTACGAATTGTGGTGATAACCTTACCTTAAATTATTATATGCGCGTGCGAATTGTCTAAACTGTACGATAATTATCCTAAAAGGAAAAAAAAATCTCTCGTTTACATAGGCTTGTTTATTTGGGCAAATGGAGAGAATGGATGAAAGTCGATTGACGAAAGAGATTTATATGGGTGATGTAATGGGCCGGGTGAGTAGAGGTCGCCCCAAAGGACATTGACCAGATTGGTCAATGATGTCCTGGCGGAAGGTGGCGTGAAAAGTACTCGAAACCGAAGGTCATATATGAAAAGATGTATGAATGTAGATGAAGCGAAAGGTGTATGTCAGGACCGTGACAAATGGAGATCTGTAGTCCCTGCCAACCCCTCTGGGAGACAGGCGTGATGTGTATGTATGTATGTATGTTGTTTACATAGAATAGGTTCTGAAAGCACAGGACCGATTTAAAAAATCCTTTGGCATGGGAAAGGTCCTATGTCCCAGGGCGACAGGTGATATTTTAACCGCCAGTAATACCACGCGGTACAGCAAGTATCAAATGAAATGAAATATCAATACAATAATTTGACAAACGTTAAAATTCTAAAACATTAATTAGGAAACTTTCGTATTGTTATTGTACCTGTGAATTTTACTCGCGGTCCTTCATTAGCAATCCCATTCGTACCTTGAAGCAAACTTACCGAAGCTGCTTTGGTTTATTTAATACAAATTTGTTTTACGTCTGGTCACAAAGGAGCAACTTTCAAATGACTAAGCATGTGGCAGAACGGCTGTTCTGGGAACAACTCTAAAGCTAATATTGAACACAACACAAAGTTGTTGATCCAACTGACTCAAACCTTTGACGGTTCAATTACGCACGCTCTTTGTGAACACGAACTTGTTTATCTACTTAATTAGTCGGTTGCGCTCAGTGCTTTAATTGTAAAGCAATTGTTATCGTCTGTATTTGGCAGCGAATCTCATAACTCTAGATGCACTTGAATAACACATCACCAACTATCGATACATATACTTACTTACGCACAACAGTTTGTTCCTTAATCGAATGTAAATTAATGCGTAATTATTATTGTACGAAGTACATTGAACCCAACTAGGCCTAGTCAGCAGTTAACGCGCTAGCGGAATTTTGGAGTGGGATCACGTTTTACCATCAACCCGTGTTAACTCATTTAGACCATTAAGCATGGTCATACTCTGTGCCCTGAGGGGGCGCGGCGCACGGTGTTTAACAATTATTACGATCAATTTCACTGGAGACATGTAAAAGCATATTAAGTACTTTGCCGCAATAAAAAAAAAACCATTGATCACAATTAGTATAGAGATCCGCAAAGTTCTTCTGACTCGTTTTCTCTTAGTTTTCACTGAAGTTAAAGACAAACGTATCATAATCATAAACAATACGACAGAAATTGTTCCTATTAATATAAAGATGAGGCAAATCCTTGTGGAACGCGTTTGAGGAGACCTATGTCGAGCAGTAGGACTATTATAAGTAATGAAGACAAGATGGGACGGTAGTCCTTTTTCACAGGTTACGCTTCCCATGCGGGTACTTACTTCCCAACCAACATATTATATAGGTAAACAATTTAACAGAGAGCCGGGGTATGCATGGTGGAGGGGAAAGCCGACAGATGCAGTACTTGTTATCTGTAAAAAATCGAAGTATCGATACAAAGAGAGTATTATGTTTAAGCCTAATATCACGATTGCTTAATACTTTTGAAAATACTTCGAAAAATATTTCTCCTTCTCGCATGCAACCCCGCCGGCTCTATTCAATTATTCGCCTATACGAGGAGGAAATTAATAACTACACTATACATTAAACTTCAATCATCATCAATCAATACTATAATAAAACTGTTCGGGGTCCAAAACGGTACATTGATTCTTTGTACGAGAAAACCAATGGATTATATCAAGTTGCTGCTATAGAAGCCGAATTTCATATTTTTGGAAAAAAAATGTCTCTCTGTTTGTCCGCGAATCACAACAAAACGACTGGACAGATTTGGTTGATATTTAGCACGCAGACAGCACCTTATACACTGGAATAACTTTTAGGCAAATTTTTATCCCGAAATGTATAATATATATCAGCAAAATAACGTTTGCCGGGTCAGTTAATAAATAATGTAATTCTGAAAATAGTAATAATGAATACATGAAAACAAGAAAGTTATTTACGTAGTTATTTTTACTCAGCCAGCTCTCCTTGATTGCGAGATATTTAAATGTGTTGTGGTAACTATGTGTGACCCGGAACTTTTGCTCACGTGTATAGTACCTATTTATAGGCAAGTAAGTAATAAGACATGACCAAACCACTATCAATATTGGAACTATTATTGAAAAGAACTCGGGAGTAAGCGATTCTTACAATCTAAAGGATAACTTACCACACTTCACTGGCTGAAGAGCTGTCTTTTGTCCACTTAGGTGTTGGGAAAACCACTTCGAAGATAATCCTATCTAAGAGCCCGGGATACCTTATTCAACATAGATTTGTGAAAACAAACTCGTTCAGGCGAGTATTGAAAGGAAAATTCTGAACGATTTTGTTGTCTGAACGAATTTCAATTTGGAATTCTGACATAGATGTTCACATTATATTGTTTGAGACTATGAGAATAAGTGTTCACTCACCAACAACATTTAAATGTATGTAGTGGCTCATATGTGGAGTTGTTGATATCTGGCATTCATATATGCCAGAGTCTCTGTGCTGAGGATACTTGATCTGCAACAATAAATAAATAAATTCATTATTTCATTCATAAAAAAATATAGAGGTAAAGTTTTTTTAGATTCTGATAAGAGAATTCGACCATTTTGACCATATATTATTCTACTAAATGTACCTTAACGGCGTTACCCGCTATTAACCGCGTTCCCGTGGGAAATTCGTGATGAAATATTGGATGTGTTATTCCGATGATTATTCGTTTATTTTTATTTTATTTATTTAGTTATTTAAATATACAAACATTACCATGACAGGGTTGACCTAATGCGGTAACATCGTAATAGTAGGTACATTCACAGTGCATTTAACAATCATAAAACATTCACAGAATTATAAAAGTTACATTAAAAATAATATTAATAATATAAAAATTGCATAATAAATAAAATACATTCAGTATATGATGATACAATTGAAATACATTCTGCAGTTTTAGCGTGAATAAGCAACAAACATACATATATACAGCAAAAAACATAGTATTGTATGTTTTTGAGTGTGAGTACCACATACAGGCCTATTATCATAGTAATTTGTTTAAGAGATTTTCAAAGGGAACGCAATAAATGAGTTGAACCGCGGGCACAATATTTTCATGGAGTAAAACCCAACCACTAGCTAGTGGTCAACAAAAGTGCTTTATGGTTTATTTACGTAAATGCAGAAAGTGAGTGTTTCTGGAGCGCGAAATATTAAAAAAAAAACATTCCTAGCAGGGACTGTAGAGTAGTTTTGGAGTGACTGCAAAACGGCCGACAAGGATCTTTTGGCGCGTGACTGTTGAACATTGAATGAAGTGAAGTGATTTCTCACTTTAGTATTGATTTGTTTGACCGTACGTTCCCACTGGTCTAATTAAGATAACATATTTGACATGGGTCTAGTGAACTGGTCAGTTGTTACGTAATATACGGGTAACAAACGAAGATGGATAATTGTCAAAAATATTTTCTTTTGAACGTTTGGCCGGTGAAAATTTATGATCTTTTTTATGTCTGTATACGGTATATAATAATTTTCTATCACAACAAATTTATTTATTTATTTATTTAAGTATGCAAACATTACCACGACAGGGTGGACCTAATGCGGTAACATCGTAATAGTAGATACATTAAAAGTGCATTTAACAATCATTAAACATTCACAAAATTATAAAAAATACATTAAAAATAAAATTAATAATATAAAAATAATAATAATTTTTTCAGATATGACTGTGCTAAACTTTTACGGTGCAGGAAAACATCATGAGGAAGCCTTCATAGCATAGGATTTGTGATGGGAGCCTAGGAGATGGCGCAGAATAACAGTGATCTTTGCTATGTGCCCATTGTAGGCGCTAAGTTGGTTGAGGCGTCCCAACACAGGTCAACTAACATTAGGCCTTATTTAACTACAAGTCTATGTGTATCGTAGTTATAAATTTTATATAGATGAAAATTGAGATCAAGATATGAACTTCTTGCTATTTGTTCAAATAGATCAAACAAATATGCAATAATGTGTAATTTTTTTGCTGCCAGATCAGTACCTACAGTGCGTAAAAGGACCACGAGCGGTCTTAGAAACGTTGTTGGGCTCGTCAATATGAACAACTATGGCGACAATGCGGGGAAACGAAATTTTTTTTTGAATCCCCATACAAAATAGATAAATTTTTGCCACGGGAGATGACATTTTGTATGGGGATTGAATTTTTTTCATTTTTCTCACTGTCCCCATAGTAAAAGTTGTTCATATTGACAAGTCCAACAACGTTTCTAAGATCGTTGCTCGGGGTACTTTTACACTCTGCATACTTCATACCCCTAATATATGTAGGTATGGTTACCGAAAAAAACGAAGGAGTTAAGGACACGGGCGGGACTCAGGCGCCCATCACAATAGCAATCGTTTTTTACGGCCATGAATTCAAAAGGATAGTATTTAAACGTGCATCAAAAAAGTCTAACCTAACATAACCAAAATACTGACTTAGCGACAAAATTACTGATTTGGTCAGCTAATAAATACTTTTCTGCTCAATTAGTAATTTTGCTGCTCAACTTAGTATTTTTAGGCGCTCAACTTATTATATTCCAATTCAAAATGCATGAGCGCCCGTCGATACGAAATACGTGTGCATCGCTGTAAAAGCCGTGTGGTGACGGCGAATAGAATACATGTATCACCACCCCAGCCAAACTTAGCACCACTGCGATCGCCAACCCGCCTGCCAAGCGTGGCGATTACTGGCATTTCACCCCAAATTACGGATCTCATTGGGGGAGGCCCTCGTCCAGCAGTGGACGTTATGTGGCTGATGATGATGATGTGCATCGCTGAGCACATCGTTTGCCGCTACGATGACAGAGCGATGCAACTACGAGAGAGTAGCCGACTTGACCACCCTGGTGAATTACCTGCAGTGTCCAATCTTCCGAGTGAGGTTGGTGTATGGCACGGAACCTCTGGTCGCTGGTGTAGGTGTACCGCCCTACGGTCAGCAGGTGGATGTCGCGATGACGCACCCACGACACCTGCATGTTGAGCTGTGGGAACGAAAAAATTATAAAAAATACGCTTCACGCCTTTTAATCCCGAAGCGGAGTAGGCAGAGTGAGTGAACCGTGGGCACTTGCTTAGCAATCCACCAAGCGTATTTTAACCCAACGTGACAGGGGGTGAGCCCATCGCCGTTATAGGGTTCACACACTTTGTGGTGTGCGGGTTTCATCACGATATTGTCCTTCACCGTACGAGCGTTGCGTTGCGTACATAGGCTCTGAAAAAGAGTCCCATTGGACACGTCCAGTAGCCGGACTCGAACCCGCGACCTCCCGGTTACAAGTCAAGTATCCGACCAACTGGACCACAGACGAACGAAAAAATTGTATTACTACAAAACCTTACATTATTTACAATGTTTTTCTGACAGATTATCGCGCTTAGAACTGTCATTACTGTAATACTTTCCAAACAAAGTTTGACAATAATGACAGTGCTTAGCACATAGAAAATCTGTTTTATCTATATATCTATCTATCTTATTTTTCAATCCCCTGTATAAGAAGTAAAATTGTTTTAAGTTAATATTTTGTAGTTCCCTTAGGGTTTAATTTTCCTTGGATGTAGTGGACTGTTCCGGGGGCCCCGGGGGTTTTTATGTCCCACTAAATACAACAGAATTAAATACTAGACAATCTCTTTGTGTCATACAACAGTGCAAGTTGAATAAAAACGTTAAAAAACAATTGTACAATTACAAAGAGAAAAATGTGCCGTACACCGACCACAGGCTCTACAGAATCAACACACGTAAAACGAGTGCACGGAGTCTACAAGGAGAACACTCAGCCACTCCAGAAACATCCAATTTACGTGCGAGTCCGCAAAAATACACTGAATATTAAACTCAACAATAACACAATGTAACTGTGAAAATTTAACCAAGAGAGCCAACCGTTGTTGCAAAAACAGGTCTCATTAGGCGGCGTTGCCACGCCGTGCACATAAACAGGCCAACTTAACGAGATTTTTCTGTCTTAGTTTTTCAGTTTTTTTTTTTAGTATTAAAATGTATGCGGTGAACACTCGAGACGTCTCGTAGTTTAACATGCAAATGACAGAGCTTGACAGATTTCACGAGTTGAAAGCAGCTTTTATGGGGCAATCTTTATGCTAATAGTGGGTTAGTTATAGCATTTAAGTTTTCATAACAAAAACTTGGTTACGAAACAAACATCTATTTGTAATTAGCGTTGATTATAATCATCATCCATATGTTCGGTTTATCTATTATCATGATGAAATAATGGTAGTTCAATTCTTAAAGCTTCTTCAGATTAACTTACGACGGGATAAAATAGTGAAGCTTCTTGATACCTATAGATGGTAATATCCCAGGACATTTCCCTTTCTCAGTGTTCTCAAAAACTGCAGCAGCCCTATAGCCACAGTTGTTCCACGTTTGAACCGCTCCTCTATTTGGAAACATCTATCGATATTGCAAAGCTTCCCGTATGTGTTTCCGGGGAAACAGAAGATAGTTTAGCGTCTAAAATGCTCACTGCTGGTAGAAAGTATAGCCAGAAACCAACGTTGCCCTTTGAATAGAACACTGAACTATACAAATAAAACAAATAGCAGAATTAACAAAAGACAAATTAAAAAACTACGAAGATCTTGAACATACGTACATACACTTCACGCCTGTCTCCCAGAGGGGTAGGCAGAGACTACAGATCTCCATTTGTCACGGTCCTGACATACCCCTTTCGCTTCATCAACATTCTCATCTTTTCATACATGACCTCCGGTTTCGAGTACTTTTCACGCCACCTTCCGCCAGGACATCACCAATCTGGTCAACCTTTTCAATCTTGGTCACTACATCTTCTTTCAAACCGCAACTTTATCTTATCATCGTGAACATCACTAAGGCAGAGTTGTTATATTGACAAGTAAAAAGCTAACCTTAAAGTCGAATGACATTCAAGTGAAGGTTGACAACCTTAGGGTGATAGACCAGATTCTTGGCTGTCTGTACGCTTAGCATAGTCGTAAACTTATTTCAAAGCGTCATCTCTTACTGTAAGTAAAAGCGCCGTGTCAGAGTAGCAATACCTATGGGGATGTTCAAGATCACACCAGCGCGATAACGCGCACCACAATAGTCCGCGCGCTATAAGAAGCCCATTTCGACCCATTGAAATTATCAAAAACAAATTTTAACGGAAATAACATGCCGAAAATGTACGGCGTCCAAGATTTAGACGATTTTTCTTCTAAGTTGGTTTTTTAAGCAAAGTTTCGAAGCGAATCGTTAGATATATTTATATGTCAGTTATTGGTCGGTAAGTAAGTAGGCTCTCATTGTTTAAATTCTTAGAATGTATTCATTAGTAAGTAGTGACTTATTTAAATATGTGAGAAATAATAGGTAAAACCGATGAAATACAAAATTGAATGAGGAAAACTGTTATTTTTTTGTAGACGAATTTGCATTCAAACAACACTATCAGTCACCTCAGTACACCTGTCAAAATGAGCTTCTTATAGCGTGAAGACTATAGTCCGCTTCGTCTGGCGACGCAAGAGAAGCGTACCCTTTCACCGCCAGCGCGAAATTTTTGTAATGGGCTCGTTACCGCTTTTAAAGAAAAGGTAGCTTTTGCAATCGTGAACGTGAACTTGTTGGAAGTTGGACTGTCTTTCAAAGGAACAGGTATACTTACTTAGCATACAAGCGTAGATTTGTCTATAAGCACCATCTCTTTCTATTACTCGTGTAAGAGCAGTAATATCTACATAGTATCTATGTAGATATTACAACAAATTCACGTTCACTATTGCAAAAGCTACCTTTTCTTTAAAAGCGGTAACGAGCTGCAGCAACGTAAAAGTTGTTACTACCAACTATTCATTCACAAGACTACTTTATTAAAGTAAATATTTAGTTGGGCGAGATAAACCCAAGCTTCGAAATTTTGCTTTGGACTTTGTTGTTTAGTGAAAATTAAATACTAACAAAAACTAGTTGGAAGGATTTGCAAAGTCGTTTTCAAACAAAATTTTATTCTTGAAGTGAGTACTACTTGGAGTTTTAGTACACTGTCGCCGCCAAGAACGAAATGGCGCTGATTTAAGCGATTCATACATTGTGGTTGTTATATTGTGTCCTATGAGATTCATAAATAAATAATAAATAAATATTTTCAACAACACACACATTGCCTTCATCCCATGTTAAGTAGCTAACTTGTGTTAAGGAAATCAGACAACGAGATATATTTTTTTTTTCATTTAAATATATACTTATATAAATAAAACACCCAGACACATCCAACAAGTGTTTAAAAGCTCATCACCTA